>JAQGAA010001343.1:0-16056 GCA_034696425.1 Isotoma viridis | reverse complement strand
TTGAACTGTTATGTTACAACTACTATAACACTACTACTACCACTACTCATGATAATAAAACATTATTGATGATGATAAAATGAAAAAAAGATGAAGACGATGATAATGGAATTGACAGGTTTGACAAGACATATTGCACTACTACTACTACTATACATATACTTCCCAAGTAGCAAATAGTACTAGTAGTTTGGCTTCTACAAGTGCAAACTTAAATTGTTAAAAATTCCATACAATTTTTACAAAAAGAATGACACCTTTGTGATTTACAAACAGTAAAACTTAATTGATGATCCAACACTTGATTATATCATTATTAAAATTTAAAGATTTAAACAGACAAGTGTTACAACTTCTTATTATTCTTAGTGGTGGTATGGTATAATGTGTCAAATAGGGTGGCAAGTAGGTATTAGTTTCTGCGGACCATGTCTGACTGCAAATATCCCTATTATAATGCAATTTTGGCAAAACATGTAATTCAATATCAAAAAAACAAGATGTTTAGATCTTTCAAGACTTTCGACCAAAATCATTTTTCTTATTTTTCATTGAAATACATATAATAATACAGCAATCAGTTCACATCATGCATTATGAAAACTGTAATATACTAACTAACACCCTAATCATCCCTTATAGGAAATAACTATATCAAAATACTTTATGCATTTAAAGATTGAGTATTCAATCCCATTCAAGTATGATGATGATGAAGATGATGATATTATGATAACAGTAATAAAGACACTTTAGAAGAGTGAAAAAACATTATAAAAATATTATTATGCTCATTGATTCCCCAACTTTATTACGTAACGTTTCAACTTTTTAACTGTAGGCACATAAATAGTGTTTTCTTCTAAATAAGAAATATTTCATTCCAAACCATTTTATATGTCATGTCACACTTACTTTTCAACCAAGAGATAGAAAATAGTTGCATTCATGCATTTTATGCATTGGCATAAAAATAATCTTATTGCCATTCTACTGCATTTAAATTGATAATGCTTCCATCATTGCCTTGCCATTGCCTACTATTATTACATGCATACAAAATGAAGTTCAATAGCCTTTCAATTCAGACAACCATTAAACAGCTATTTTTTACTTGTTCATAGAGCTCAATTCAATTCTCGTGAACAAACTTTATAATATTAAAAAATACTGTATTTTCATTATGCATAGTATTATCTAATAATATTATATAATATTACCTATGTAGTATTGACTGAGTTTATATAAGGTGCATCCAAATAATATTTTTAGAAGGTTTTTAAACAAATTGAAAAAGAATTTGGTTTCTTAATGTAAAAGAATTTGATAAATTTGTTCTGACTTTGTATATAAAATGAAAATCAAAGTAGAGTTTGTTTATTTGTGTTGACACTGGAATTGAGCTAGAGTTAGAGACACGGAGAACGTGGATAACCCCATATGATCAATTTGATGCATTGATAAGTACATTTAGATATACACATAGAGCCCCAGCCTGTCCATTTTCATTCAAGAAGTTTGTTCAATTTCTTGGAAAAAGGCATCCAAGAGTGTTGAGTGTTGTAGGTCTAGACACTTAACAAGCAATCTGAAATCTCAAGACTTTAACTTTTATATAGAATGGAATGGGGTTCTGGTTCTATTCATGCACATTTAGGACCACTGCCACGACTACTATTACCACTACTACTACCACTACTACTTACTCTCTGTTCAGAGATTTTATTCTTTGAAAATGAATGAATAGAGAGAATTGTGTAATAATGGCATGTATTATGCATACTGAACGATGTACACAAGGAATTCGAATGCTCGTAAGTAATGTATGTAAGAGCTCAGGGTGATTGTCAATTTTATTGCGAAGGAACTTCATGAATTTATCTAAGAAATTGTGAACCACCACCAGTAGTATATTGTAGGAGCATCGTAAAGAGATCAAAAAGCACTCTTTCCAAAGTCTTAGATACTTTCCTCAGTGGTGTTAAATGTAATACACAAAATTCCTTATCCTTGCTATATAGTATAGATATTCTTTATTCAATGCAAATTGATTTTAATCCCATCCATTCATCCATCATCAATCATTAAAAAAGCATTATTGGAGTCAGATTTGAACTTGACTTTTTGGCTTGAATTCACACAGTTATTATACTTAAGGTTTTTTGGATCAAAGACTATATAGACTCTTAGGCTATAAAATTCTGTAATGCCTTTTATGCCTTTTTGTGCAACAATGAATCTGTCAATGAATACACTTAATATTTAAATAAAAGCTACAAGTATTATTAACCTTTATTTATATTCCTAAAGAAATACACGAGCCTTTAAATAACTCACAGTTAGTAAAGTTGCATAAAGCACACACGTGTTCCGGTCTAAATTTATAAACAAATTTAATTCAACTTTTATAATTCATGAATCGTTGATAAGTTAACGAGGAATATTTTATTTTTATTATACGGTGCATAATAATTTATCATTTTATATTCTAGTATTAAATATTTAAATTATGTAGACTTTTTACAATGTATGTTCTAGAAACACAGAATCACCAATTTGTTTTATTCAAGGCCAGGAAATGAATTGCATGGTGTTCAACTCTTAAGTGTTTATGATATCATATAAAAAAGAATGAATAATGTGCATAATATGAATGAGTTGCATTATATACAAGTTTTATAAAGTCAAATACCTACATCATTTTATAATCTAAGCAAATAAAAAAATGAATAATAAATCGTATTTTGATTTACTAGAGGATTAAGCAACTTGTGAACGTTACTGTATTTAAATTTGAATTTCAAATATAACTTCATCCACCTTCATATCATAATATTACCTCCTGTGGAGTGGACTTATGATTAATCGTGAATTTTTAGCGTGCTAAGTCCTTTTACTTGTACAAAGTAAATTGCATACGCCTTAATACTACAATTGAATACATACCACCTATATATAAACCAACAAGAAAGTATTACACGAGTTATAATTTATAATTCAAACGAAATATATTATCTTGTTGAATAAGTGCGATAAAAATATCTCATTAGCATTTGCAAAAAGAGAATTCCCGTTATAAGCCCTAGAAGCCAGGCTGATCGGCTATAATATGTGGAAAGATGCAATTGACCACAAAGAGCATATTATATAGTTACCGTAGTAGTAGTGAAAAACACTATTCAATCCTACCTGACCATAATACAAGTAATCAAGTTCTTGTCTACCAGGAGACAATATTTCACGATGATTTTCATTATAGTTTCGAAAAGATTAAAATCTATCTTAAACTCGGTATCTCAACTATTTTAAAATTAATGCAAAAAATGATTTGCTATCTTGAAATTTTGCAGGTTTATTTTTAATAGACAAGAATGAAAATAAATGAAATAACCCTATAATATTTAATCTCATTAGGATATATAGAGAAATTCAATATCAAAGAATGAAATCTCACAAACACAATTTAAATTCAATACATCTCCAAATGACAACTTGATGTGTAACGCTTCATTCCACATGTGTCATGGTCATGTCCACTTTTTCCTTAGTTAAACTACACAAACCAAAATCCAATAGCAGACACAATTAGATAAACCCACACACACACACGACAATATCTAAATGGATTCATACTTACTACTTCTACATACTGAAACTAAGTCTAAAATCATGGTTAAAAAAGTAGGACAAAGTCATACAAACATTTTGTTGTGGGAAGAAGCCGAAGATGATGATAATGATGATGCACTTGTGCTTTTTCAAGAAGCCAATTATGATTACGGTAATCTTTACAACAACAATAATAATAATACTCGAACTAAAAAGTCTAATCCTAAACTGCCCTACGTGGGTAGTCAGTCACTGGGACCACAACTACTACTAACTACCGATCTGTGTAAACCGGGATAGATAGGGATTTTTATTTATTTTTTCATCTCCGAAAGAAGTCGTCAGTCAGTCAGTAGCTGTAGTTAGCCACAGTGGTCTAGTAGTAGTTTTTGTAATATAACAAGCATAATAATAAAGTAGTCCCATACGCCAAGACGAATATGGACATTGCATCGCATTAAATTTAGGATGACTTTTTACTACAAAGTAGAAACGAGTATATAATCCTTTCCCTTCTTATAAAACATACACTACGGTACATCCTTATTTATAAAAGCTTTTAGAAAATCTAACCTGATTTCCACGAAGGAAATAAATATAACTTGAAATAGTAAACATCATTACTTGGATGATGTTACATTTTATCTGTATAAAACCACGTAACACAGTAATGATGATGATGATGATGGAATAATGAAGATACATAAAGATGTAATAAAAAATAAAGATGATAGGAGTCTTGTAGAGAAAAAACTCAAGATCAGTGTACATTTTACTCTGTCTTGATTTTTTTGAGAAATCACAAGGGTGACATTTGCTTCGTCTCTCTTGTGTCATATTATTTTCTTTTGCGGTTTGCCAAAATACACTTTTTCCCTTTTTTGATGGATGAAGCGTGCAAAAAACTCTTTGTCTGGTGGTGGTGTGGAATGCTGTATTAGGAGACTATATAGTTATATTGATATCATGATGCTTTCATAAGTTTTGTTTTATGATTTTCTTGGTATTTTAACATGATTGACCTTTAATGAAATTACGCTTGGGGTATAAGACTCCAAGGTAAACATTCCACACAGTTTGAAAAGTCAACACTGATCTTGATAAATAAAACATCAGTGACCTTTCCTTTACTCCAGCAAGTAAAAGTTCTATCCACACCTATAATTTATGAATTGGTACCCCAAGACTTGTGAGTCAGCAAGTGATTTATGTACAATACTCTCTTACAATATAAACTTTAGTCTTATCTCGGAGATAAATATAGATCGCAACATTAAAGAAAGTAAGAGATAGGAATGAAACAGAGTTGTGTAATAGTAATATCAGATAAGAAATAAACTATTACTACTGGAATTTACTACCGAATACAACATCAACAGTTGGATCTTTTGAATGATGGAAGTTCCTTCGACATGGACATGATAAGCGTTGGATAACAAAAATATTTGCAAAGAAAAAGTCGTTCGATAAGACCCTCGTCGCATGTTGGATTCAGTTACATATCACAAGTCCAGTCATAAAGGTTGAATTTCATCTAGATAATATTTTATCTGGATATTTTATTCCCAGTGACACTCTTAAGCATCCGTAACTTTTCTCTACCTTTTTTATTTTCTCTCTGGGCAGTCAGCAAAAATTTGGTATCTGTCATTCAGTCAGTAATAATATTATTAACTGATAAGCCTGACGCAATATAAAACAGAAATAGTTAAAAATTATTGGAAGATAAGAGTTTTATTTTGTATGCCCCCCAGTTCTTAAACACATATGCCTAATGCCTTCTATTAAATAATTGACGTGTAGGCGTTCGGTTCTTAGCAAGTGAATTAAGTTCGTTGGAGATCTTCTAAGTAAATATGGAATTCCATATCAATTGGATTGGAATATTAAAAGGAATTCTAGCAACATAATAAAAATCAGAAAAGCTTTTCGCAAAATTTGATTTGTTTTGATGATACGAGTAGGTGGTCTTGTTCGTGGAGATGGCTTGACTGGGTTCTTTCTTATGACATGAAATGCCACATAGTTACACCACTGATCAAATTGAACCAAGACATACCCTTTACAGTTGATACGACTTCGTACACGAGGCATAAAAGCGTGCGACATTTATTACCGCAATCAAGACACAATCATGTAGTTATCCCCAATCTGAAATAACTTTTTGGATCAAATAATATAAACTAGATACAGGGAGACCGCTACATAACTAAACCAAACTGTTTTTAACGTTTTATTGGTTTCCATTCGTTTTTGTATCTTTACCGTGCGTCATAAAATAACATTATAAACGGTTCTTTGGCCTTTTGTATGCAGCTGTATTATAAGCAATTGGTATGCAAGTGAAATGCTTACATCTCTCTAAATTTCTTTTAGAAGGAACATTACACCCTATTCAGTAATACTCAAGGAAATTGCTATACAGGCTATTATTATGTATTACGTCCATTACAATTACAATGGCATTTGAGTTCGCCCCAAGTTCAACCTCAACTCTCAACCCCATCGAAATCGATTATTCTTCCAAGAACAAAGATAGACACTAGACTATTCATCAGCCAGAGCAATAAATAAATGCAGTTAGATTGCACAAGTAAAAGGGGGAGCAGTTTTATTTGAAAAAGTGATATACGTGCGATTTTTATTATAGAAGCCGCATAGCATATCAGCTTAAGTCACATTACTACTTAATACTAACTACGCATTATAACACTGCAACCTAACCCTATACTATCGATCAGCATGAGTTCAAATTGCAATTGGTTTGAAATAAAATCCTCATTCGATGAGATGGGAAAAGATTCGAAATCAACTTTATTTTAGTAGAGTTGATCCGATGGCCATGCCAGTCTGTTTGAGCTCGATAGTAAGATAGATTCTCTTTGGGTTCTAAAGAGTAAATTCTTTCTGTGTGCTATTCTTTCCCCCTTTTATTTCTTAATTTCTAGCCGCCTTCCTCAATTCCCAGAGCAATTACTAACCACACAGACCCATAGCACCACTATTATGCTTTTACTATCAACTATTGCGTAAGAAGTCTGTTCTTACTTTGTTCATCTGCCTCTGAGGAACTTTCCCCCTCTGTACTTTCCCATTTAAGCTCACTTCAGGACCAGTAGGGATTCAGAGAGAGAGTGAGGACTTTCTCTCTCATTCATTTGTTAAGAGGAACAATGAATATACTGTTAAGGACAAAGTTGTACTCTGAAGAGGATGTTTGCGATAATGTAATGCATTGAGTACACTTGGTCTTGTGTGTGTAATAGTAGAGGATATGCGTTTAGTTTGGTATAGTAAAGTAAAAGTACAATGTATTTAATGTTGGCTGAGGGTAAAGAATAAGAATATTGGTTGGTAGTCTGATAGAGTTAGAGATGTCCAAGAAAATAACTCTTGGAATAGTGGTGGTGGTGGTGGTTAAGTGAACCTTGAGAATTAGATTGGAATTGAGGACCTTTTCTACGTCAGTTGTTATAACTTCCCCATTGCTTCTCATCCAATAGAATTTAAGTTTAAGTATGGTTTATATTGGGGTATATGGTCTTAGCTTATTTACTTTACGCCTAATAAACTTCATTTGCTTGAATAATCCAATTTCAAATAAGGGAAGAAATCATCAAAGTTGAGACTTGGCAAAAACTAACTCTATTAAGTCTTTGTGGCTGGAATTAAGTTGCTTATAGGAGTTTTTATTGATTTTCAAAATGCGTACTTTAGAGATTGGATTAATTATCTGAAGAAGTTGTGAATTATTTTACTTCTTAGGTACGTCTTTGCCAAAACTAATAGAATTTTTTGTAGGTGCGTCAATGGAATATAACATTATTTTAGTTTCACCAAAATGATTAGAAAAAGTCTGGGGTCAAACTCAGAAATCAAAACCGCAATAAAAATAAATACAGCTTTTTTATTTCCTTAATCCGATTTTGGATTATCCACGGGGTTCTAATTTACACTTTCTGCCTTCAAAGAACCACAAAATTACCACGGATTTCATTGCACAGGGATTGCATTTCCTACAAAATATATATATATAGCATGGAAATTATCTAAAAAAAAACTATTTTCTCAACATGAAATGTTGTCGAAAGTATTTTCTCCTCGCACATAGACATAGTCTAAGAATAGCCCCACGAGTAACCTCGTGCTGAGAGATCCCATACGGTGAGTATCGAGCAGAATGAATGCCACTTGCTACAACTACTACTATACTACTTGTACTTTGAGAGACTAAGATGAGAGACATGAAGTGAAAGCTTGATTTGAGCTGTGGGGAAAGCAAAAGAACCATCACATCACACATCAACCACCATCAACGATAACTGATGATAGACGTTGTGAGAAAACTAAAGTAATAAAGCTTCGAACAACAACCAAACCAACACGTTCATTAAATTATATCTCTTTACGTCTTTCCCCAAGAAGATGTGTTTACACTAGACACTGTCCACATTATTCGTTTACTACTTATTTCAAGTGAGAAGAACATTACACAAATGTGTGAAGGATCTTTCATAAAATCCATGCTTTAACTTTTATCATTAGGGTTCAATCATCGCATTGGGCTTACTAAAATCCAAAAACTCATTAAGTTAAAACAATAAAAGTTTGATTGCAACTGTCTGGTACGCGGATGCAACTGACCTAGCTTGAATGAACGTAAATTTTGACCAATACAACAATAACATAAAAATGTCAACCTATGACTTATAAACCAATCCTCAGCCCTTGTACACAAGTACATACTAAAACTTTCACCAACCACAACCACTAACACCAACCACCACCACTGCTGCTGCTGCTGTTATCATCAGAAAAGAAGACTTTCTATCCAAGAAATACAACAACTGCTACCAACCAAACCAACATTTCTGGTAATAAGTAAAACTTCCCTGCAAGGAAACAACTGACGATGGAAAATCATCATCATCACAATCACCCAAACCATCACAGGGGAGACAGACATGACAAACACCTAATGGAACAAGTTATAATGATTGCGATTAAGAGAAACATTCATTATTGCTTTCACCATGGGGAAAGTGGAGAAAAAGTTCTGTAGTCACACAACTAAACAACATCTTCCTTCATACTGGTAAACTCTCTGCCTAATCCACAACAACCAAAACGAAACCGATAGAAATTACAAGTTTGACCCTAACCTAACCTTAGAGACTGTAGACAACTGTCCGGTCCAAACTTTCCGTCTCTACTCTCATTCTCATCTTTCTCTCTCTCTCTCAGTCCACACCGGACATTTAGCGAACTTATGACCCAAAGGTATAAATCCAATCGAACAAAAGTCATCATCAGTTGTAGTTGTTGTATCATCATCAGGTCTTGTCAATTATTTATCTCGTGTAAGAAAGCTAAGGACAACTTTCATTCTAAAAGAATTCCACCAGTAATAGCAATAGTGAGACTTTTTACAAAGGAACCTTTAGCCTTATACTTGAAATATATCCATTAGAATGGAAGTAAGTTGTGTTGTAGTGTTGCATGTAGTATTGACTAGTAAATAAATTGTATTCGTCTACAGAGTGAACAGTAAATGCCCCTAAGTTGGTAGTTGGTGGATAGAAAACGTGAGTCTCATCCCAATTTCATTTTCATTCCAAGGAAAACAATATCTGACTTGTGAGGAGAATCTGTTCGTCTTTCGAGAGGAAATATTATTATTGTTATTTCTGTTACATCTTATCTTTTTTCATATCTTTGTTGTAACTTGGAAGTCTAGAGCTGCTACACAATCTAAACTATAATATTCCAAGTTCTTAGAAAGTTACTTGCTTTTTGGTGGTTTAGTTCAGGCTCCTTATTGATACTGCAAAACTAGGATGCTTTCATAAATAAAGTATGAATTCCTTTGCTTCAAAATAAAATTCAATGAACTTAAAGGAGATGAAACTTACTGGTTTTGATTCCATTTTGATGATTTAAATTAGCCAAGATTTCTACAAAATACAAAAGTTAGACCAAATGGCTATGAAAAACTCGAAAAATGCCTTATTTAGGGGTAAAAATCGTCCAACCTTATTTTGAATCCTTATTTAAGGACAGCCCTTTACATCAAAGCCGTAGTAGTATTTTAGTTATTCTCACTAGTAGCAATCCTCTTCAATATTATATTTTTGATATCATCAATAAAATAAGAAAAACTAGGAGAGGCTTAATACTTAAGGATTTTCCGTTTCTTTTTTCCAAGACATACTAACTTGCGTCTCTATTATATTCAGTTTTCTATCTGTTCAAACTCAAACATCGTAGATCTTTGTGAAAGCCAATATAATACAAGCATTTAGATAACCCTTAAGTATCAACGCATCGTACTTCGTGATGATACGGTTTAATTTAGGGGTAAAAATCGTCCAACCTTATTTTGAATCCTTATTTAAGGACAGCCCTTTACATCAAAGCCGTAGTAGTATTTTAGTTATTCTCACTAGTAGCAATCCTCTTCAATATTATATTTTTGATATCATCAATAAAATAAGAAAAACTAGGAGAGGCTTAATACTTAAGGATTTTCCGTTTCTTTTTTCCAAGACATACTAACTTGCGTCTCTATTATATTCAGTTTTCTATCTGTTCAAACTCAAACATCGTAGATCTTTGTGAAAGCCAATATAATACAAGCATTTAGATAACCCTTAAGTATCAACGCATCGTACTTCGTGATGATACGGTTTATCCAAGGTAGTAGCTAGTCAGTTGATATCAGATTGCGTTTTAATAATATCTTTTGTCCCTTATCCCAGGAAGGAATTCCTTCCATAGTTGTTAATATTTTCTTATTGCTAAGTGTATACACATATTTTATCTGATATTGAATCTAATATAATCAACATCAACCTTCGATGGACCAACTATAGGATGTCATATCTTATGTATAATGTTTACTTTGCTACTACTCGACAATATGAAGTAAACATAAATTTCAACTCAAATATTCATTTAAGATAGAGTCCTCACTGAGTGGGTGGGTTTGTTTTATAATATAAAATAGACATTCAGATACTAAGAAGTTGAGGGTGGAAGTATGTATATTTCGAAACATCTTCAAAATATTTATCAACTTGTAGAACTTTGTCTTATTACTACTACCCAGAAAGTTTCATTATCTTTCTGCTACTTGTAACATGTATTACAAATTCACAAATAGGGATTAAACTCCATCGGATTTGCAATATAAAATGACTAAGACGCACATTTTAATATATTAAGATCAGATAAGGCCTTGTGAACAAGAACCAATCCCAAAATCTTATTAATTTAATCCGGTCCTATTCATTGTTAGTAAATTCAATGACCGCGTAAAGTAACTCATCCAGTTAAATAAATAAATTATTAGAAAAAAAATCAAACAAAATCCAGATTCCAGATGCAGATGACATGACTATAGCCACTCAAGAAGATCCTGGTTTTTGCATATTATCGCTCTAAAGCTTATTTAATTCACGATTTAGAAACTGGTCTTGTTAGATTTATAAGAGTGCTTTTGCTTTGTTGCCCTTAACATATTTTTGATACACAGTCCAAGAAAGGAGTGGTGCTACACAGTCCCTCCAGACTTACTTTATAAAAACATAGCATTATTGTATGTTTATTCATGTACAAAATTTTTCGCCACTGAATTTTGAAACATCTAACTAAATGCAAATGAAGAACCTAATCTGGTAATAAAATCCAACTATATTCTATAAAAAAAATCTCGGGAGAGATGACCAGCCAGGACCAGTATCAGAGAGAGACCAGATGTCGGAATACTAATTGCGAATATCCTCAATCAGTATATTAACACAGAGTTACCTCAACATCAGAGAGTGAACTGGTTGCATGCAAGTTTATTCTAAAAAAATCTTAAACAAGATTAGCATAATGTGTAAGTGTAAGCATTCAATGTTTAGTATTCATCTTCGGTTTGGTCAGTTTTATTCGCAACAATTCGCATCTTCTCTTCTCCACTTTGTCCAAAGACCCCGAGGGTGCCAACCTCAACTATCAACACAGTCAACACTTTGCAATGTTGTTTTTGGCAACATCAGTACCTACCAATTCTTTGTATTTTTATTATGAATCGCGAGCCTCTTTTTGTCCAACAGATTGCAAAATATTCTTCTTCTATCTTCAAATTTGCATAAAGTCCATCTGTCAGATAAATTTTTCTTTGCTCACGTTTTTACTTTCCAGCAAACAAAATAAAATGCGTAATTGAACAGCTTAAGCAAATCTAAAGCCACCTAAAAAGCAAATGTATGAAAAACCCAACTTAGTAAGAAGCTTTGTTAAATAAAACTTTTATTAAACTGAGTCTTCAGCAAAGTCATAAAATGACACATCGTTTTCCAGCCTATCTTAAATTTACACCTAAAGTAAATTGACTTTGAGCTACCTACGTCTAAATACCTTGAGTAAAATACACATACTCTATTTGCTTGTTTTTTTTCCCTTTCGATGCTCCATTCCTCCGCAAATACCTGATACATTAGCTCATCACATTAATTAAGTTTTACTCATAAAAGCCCATTCACTTTAGTTACATGTTTAATTCACAGCCCGACACAGCATAAAAAACCCATGAAACCATATAACCAAAACTATAAAATACGAACTACTCTCTCCAAACAGAAAATAATTTCAATGAAAATCAACCCCAACAAAACCAATTTATTTCCTAAATTAATCAATCCTAATTGACAATGCTTGTAACTTTGTAAATGTCAGAGAGCCGTGATCAGAATCAGTTTTGAAATTCAAATGAACCCAAGCAATGAAGTATCTGTATCAACAAAATCAATTTGGGATTCCCACTACTTTTAATCAACTTGATTGACCTGACAAAAGAAGTCACGTCTTCAGAAACAGTCTTCATGGCCTTCCCTGCTGCCTGGCAAAGTTTGACATGGCGTATTCCTTTTACGAGTGCAAAATTGATTGAAGACTCAAGCCATCTTCTATATATTCCATAGCTATTCATCCCTACTTGATACTCCATATAATGTATAAACTCTCGACATAAAAGGTAACAAAGGTAAGTAAGTTAGTAAAAACAGCTTCAAAACCAAATGGGATGATTTTGACCGATCAGTTAAGTCTACAGGAAAAAAGCCGATATACATACTCTTTTTCCATACCGGCACTCAAAAAACCATAGTCTAAAAAGGGACTCATTCTATATATTATTACACCCAGACTTAAAATACCTTTTGGACCAAGTCTAATTCTTCCTCCAGAAACCTTGTGTGTAACATAGCCGACCTGTCATGATATGTCAAGTCAACTGTCAACACTTCTGGACTTTTCTTGGTTCAAGATGAAGATGATGACGATGAAGGTAGTTTGGTTATACAGTAGTAGTAGCATAGGATGGTGGATTGGGTCTTTCAAGAAAGAGTGGCTCACTCAGCATTTTATTTGTATGTGTATTTGCTATTCATCTCATTCCCATTATTCCTTCCATCTTGCATCTCAGGACAGAAGGAGAGTAAAAAGAAGAAAGAAAGTCCTCTGGGGAAGAAAGAGTTCTACTTTGAATGAGCGAGATGAATTGGTCTGTCTTAAAGGCCTTAGCTAAGTGATACCACTTGAAGTATCTGACTGACTAGTACCCACTACTACTAGTACTCATGCTGAAACTAAAATACTGAAAATCAGCATCTCCAAGTCATATTAACCATACTGATTCTCTTGCTTTTGCTTCTTATTCTTATTATCAAAGTACCACTACGGGTGAGTGAGGGCTGACTGATGATGCTACCTTCATCTCTTATGTTTTCCTGTACCCAGCAGGCCAATATGCTATACGGGTGGATGATGATCATCATCATGTCGGTCTGTGATGACGGTGGTAGTATTGCGGTGTGGTAGTTTTGCTAGTAAAATAGTGATGATGATGATGATGATTTTTTTCCCTGAGAGATGAAATGATGAAGATGAAAGAGCCTCTGCTGTTCCTTCTTTCGATCCAAAAGTACTAAAAGTAAAGTAAAGTGATGACTTGGTGTGTGTGTATGTAATACTGAAAAAAGTAAAATGTCCATTAGGAAAAGCTACACCTTGTATAATATTGGTACTAGTAACAGTAGCAGATCTTTTGGCTTAGTTATAGGCTACTTTTTGGTGTAGTTAGTAAAAAGAGTAAGTAGTAGTCGTAGTGTTAAAGAAGATGTAAGTTTTCACTTTGAGAAATGGATTACCTTTACTTTATGTTTAGTTTGTGTGTGTGATGTAAAAATGTGATGCCTTTTCATTCTTACACAATCCTTTTTAGGATAATGGATAAGCATAGCCTTATATGGGCTGAATGATGTATGAATATTAGAGTGGATCTTCAATTTTTTTAATTTTTACAAGTTGTAGGATGGATGGTTGTTAGATATGGGTATTTATTAAGTGCTGAAAACTTAAGATCGCTTGGTGTTTAGAATTTAGAAGCATATTTGATTCCTGTTTCTGGAAAGTAGGTTGTTTCAATCATATGTAATATCTTTAAAGTTTCAATTAAGGAAAAAGAGTTGAAATTCGATCTGTGCATTCTTTTGTTTTGATTTATATAAAAGTTTTTATATAAGAAAATAAAAAATACAATAAAGTAGATTTACCTTATGAATTGAGCATTCAAGGATATCTGATTGAGTCAGTCGGACTTTTTTCGGATGAATGGATATGAAATATGAAACATCGTTTACTTTGATCATTGCTATTTTTTAAATATTTTTATAAAAGTAAATCATCCAGGAAATGCAAGGTTTTATCATTTTTAATATAAATCAGAAGCAAATCTCATAACAATTCAAAGAATTTTCAGCAAAAAAAAACACAACCTACTTAAATCTCTGAGCAATATTTACCTTAGTTTCAAAGCATCTTTTGTCTTTACTATATACCTAATTGACATTAAATAAAAAACAAAGTTACAAAACAGCCCAAATCACGTTATAAAATTCCTCTAACACAATTTCCTTTGAAAACATAACATTCAGAAAAATATAATAGTATCTTTTCTTTTTATCTAATTCCGATCTACTCTTCAATCTCATTTTATTTCCTGTTATACTCAATTTCCTTAAGGACATACCCACACACCAAATAGCAACATCTTGCTAAAAATTTGTTATTATTTTTTGACAAAAAGTTTCATCTTTTTCCTCCGACTCACTATTTCATTATATATCCGGTTAAACATATTTCCTTTTATGTGCTTTTAGTTCTTACATGTAAATATCATCTTCATCATCTTTCTCTTTTTCTACGACTTTCTCCCAAAAACCCGTTCCATCTCTCTCATACCTTTTTATCCTTAACTTGACTCTATTTTTTGCAACATTAACAAAGCATCCCTATTCATATTCCTTCTCCTTTATTCAAAATTTCTTAAAGGAAACGAAATGTACCGAAGACGGAATAAATATTCATTCATTCATTCATAAATATAAATCAATACTAAAAAGCCCCTTTTCTTTATTTACACAAGGGTAAAGTACCATATCATTAAGTTAATACTTATGTAGTTTGTACTACTTTCTTTTATTGTAATTTTCTAGATGTAATTTCACCCACTGTATAAATTATTATCCTGAGGTTGAGTAGAGGTCTAAGGTTATCGTTATATACGTACACCACAACCTTTTCCTCTGGCACCTATTATTATTAAAATACACAAAAATATGATACCCAATCTATGCATATATGTCCACACACACACACACGTATTAATGATTTAGTATTTTCTTCCAGTGTGGCATTATAATTACTGATATTTGTGCTGCTTAATAGTAGCAGTTAGAAGTAATGGGAAAGAAATACCTTACAGTCATTGTTATTACGACTACTACGATCTATACTATTCCTACTACCTACCACTGCTTTCTTTACAATTGTGTGCCTGGAAAGGCCTCCATATGTATATCCTTCTATATAGAAGGATGGATTCTTGGTCGGGAATTTCTTTAAGACTAAAATTAGGTTTTGGCTTCTATTGTGCAATTTCCCTTTCATCATCTCTCGCATTTTCACACACACACACACACACATTTTAAAGTAAGTATGCCTTGTACTTTGCCACTGCCACTGCCGCACCAAAATAGTTTTTTTTACTATATTTCCACCAAAGCTTACTTTTCCTCAAGGAAAATTTTTGTATTCTTGAAGTCACAGTTTGGTACAAAATATTATAGCTAAAGTATAATGTACAAGAAGTAACTGCTTCTACTACTACTACTCATGTTGCTTTTTCTTTTTTTCTTTCGTGTCACATTTTTAAGCTTCGCTAAAGAAGGCAACGTCCTTCGACCCTAGTCTCACTCTCTCTCTTGTCCTTAGATATTATTACTACATAGCATAGTGTGTGTATATATAATACACCATGGGTTTGTATAAGTTAGTATCAAGATGTAGGAGTAGGAAGTAAAAGTCTCTAGGCTTGCATAGTTGTGTAAAGCTTAACTG
>JAQGAA010001342.1:0-16067 GCA_034696425.1 Isotoma viridis | reverse complement strand
ACTTCCAATATTAGGGCTTTAGCCATTTTCAATATTTGTTTTTTGTCAAATATTGAAAGTGACTATTGGTCACTTTCTGTTTAGCCTCTTTCAACGGATATCCATTTTTAGGTTGCCATGTCTGAAAATAAATATCCAAAAAACAGTTACCAAGTGCTTTAGGCAAGCAATTTTTGTCAGATTTTGGTCCCTTGCTCATACTACTCGTGGAAATTCAAGAACTATTATCAATGTCCTCAGGGTCACAGAACATTGATATGCACACTAGTTGTATCTCAATGCAACTAGTTTATGTCTATCAATATTAAACTATTTTAGCAAGCAATACTACTAAAATTTTTGTATTACAAAAGTAAAAATGTCTGGGGGAGATTTTCAAATTGAACTGGATAATCCGAGTGCATTCTTTTTTGCGGGGCAAAATGTATCTGGAAGAGTTGTACTTGTTACACCTTACGAAGAAGCTACTACAGGTAAAGATAAAAAGTACAAAATTGAGTCCCTGTTAAAGCTTTAAGTTAACTTTTCCTACAATAATTGTAACATCCTCAAGAAGTTAAAATTTATAGTTGTCCAAGCTTTGTGAAATATTTATGGATTTGTTACTAGAAATTTGATTGAGTAAAAGCAAAAGTATTTTTAACAATCATCACCACTAAATAATTTCAAAGGTTCTAATTGTTGTAAATGTTTTACAGGTTTAAGAATAACACTTGAAGGAAAGGCCAGGGTCCACGTGGCACAAAAACATGTAATTTCAGTGTCACACAGTCATTATGATCATCGTCGTCAAAGGACGTACAATACCCACATCACAGAAAACTATAACACATACCATGACTCTAATCAGTATATACTCAATTTGAATACTTTTCTCGTTGGAAATGGTAAGAATTAAGGATAAGAATATTCAAATATGAGTTTTGTGAATAATCTTCTTTCATAAAGACTAATTATGTTTTTAAATGCTTTTTTCATACAAAACCTAAAACTTAAAAAAAGAATTTGTTTTCTGAATTTTTTAGGTCAATCTATCGTAACGATTCCCGCAGGACGGAATGTTTACCCGTTTAACTTTCAATTACCAGAAGTCCTACCTTCAACCTTTATTGGACAAAAAAATAAAGATGGGTCTGATGGGTCAAACTTGTATAGCATTCAGGCGGCTTTGCAGCGATATGGGAAACCTGGCTTTGAAACAAATCTCCAAATTACTGTATACAGAGTGGTGGATTTAAACATAAATCCCGAATACGCTGTACCTATTGAATACAAAGAAGAAAAAACATACGCATACGGTTGTTGTTGTTGCTGTTGTAAAAGTGGCCCTTTGGGGATTGTCATAAAAATGCCTATTCAAAGTTACGTTCCTGGTCAGTATGTTACACCTGTGGTTGAAATTAATAATTCCAGCAATAGGAAAGTTGATCAAATCTCAGTGGCACTATCTCAGGTTAGTATATAAGTACATATTTTATAATAATCTAGCAAAGTTGTAAACATTTCATAAATAAAATTGATTCAATTTTGAAATTAATTTTAGAATCAGCGATTTAGGGCAGATGATTATACTAGAGATTTTTCAACAAATTTAGCTGAAGCAAGCAGAGATGGGATTGATCCTGGAGGCTCGGATACTTGGGAAGGGATTACGTTTCAAATCCCTTTGGTCCCTCCGACTTCAATGGATGCCAATGACATTATCAATATTAGCTATTGCATAGTTGTATGTGCATTTACATTTTTTACCATTAAGAAATTGTTTATTGCAATTTTCTTAAAATGCTTAGTATTTGAGGTTTGCTGATTTGCGGTTTTATTTCAGGTTGAAGCTCGCGTTCCTGGGTGCTGCTCTATTGATTTAGATGAAGCATCAGTTCCAATCGTAATTGGAACGATTCCTTTTGGTGGTGGTAATTTAAGGATTGGCTCAGGCCCAGGTCAAGTGCCCTTTTATCCTGAAACATTTGCTGGTGGAAGTAGTATCATGTCTCCTGGCAATGGCATGGGTACATCTATGGCACCTGGAGCCCCAGCCCCTATGCCGTCACCAGTATACAATCCTGTATACGGAGCAGGAAACTCTTTAATGTAGACAAAGGCGTCATTTTCTCGGCATCTGCAAAATTTTAGTTTCGATTTCAAACCAGAACGACCATTTCCTTCTTTCGGTAGGCCGAGTTTCATTTGCACATTATATTGTAAAATTGCAATTAATCTCTTACACAGTTAGCAATCGAATAAGTAACTGAAAATCCCTATAAGTACAGTAAAAGCATTTATACAACTCCGTATATTACAGAATTTAAAACCAAATATTGGACTGAGTTAGGGTTACTTTTTGTACACTCATTTTATGTACATTGTAGATTTTTTCAAAAAATGTTACCACTTGTCAAAATTTCTATATGAATTTAAAAATTTTGATAAAATAAAGTCGATTTATTTAGTCAAACATTGTTCATCTCGAAATCAGAATTAATTAAAGATCTTGGAAGCAATGTCACTCATGTCATATACCCTTACCAAATAAATAAACCATTATTGAATTGAATCAATTTTCCGAGCTACAATTACTCTATACTTTTAATATCAACAACATTTAATAAACCCACGTCGTTTTATTTCCCAGAATGTTTGCTTAATCATAGCAGAAAGGAAGTATTTTATCGTATTCTTTTATTAGATAGGTTTAATCAAATTATTAAAGAGATACTTGAAGTCTGTAACTTCTATTGACAAAAATTCTGTTTATTGGAAATAATTCTTCTTTCCAGTAAAACACTTCCATTAAACTCATACAAAGCAAGTTTCATAGACTTTCCCTTCATACGTTTCAATCTAAATTGCACTTTCACTATAGATTTTGTCTGTTTAGTAGTACTGGACGCGTGTGAGTAAATAATTAAGCTATTAGGCAGTACTAATTCATCAATGTACCTAAAATCTTATTGTCCATCGGTATTTTAGCATATAGAGCAATAATGTTCGTCTAATGATTTGTGTGATATGCGTGATTTTGGCCTTTAAATGTTTACATCTAATGATCCGGGAAGTTGTGTTTCTACCTTAATAAATTATTATATTATATAGTTATAAATTGTATTAACGATCGAAAAGTGTCATGTTTGAAGGGAAATCAATAAGTCTTGCTTGTAACCTTGTCTAACTTTATAGTCTCTACGTGTCAGTTCCTCTTCGCTTTCACTTCAAGTTCTCTTACAATTAGTGTTAAAACACTTGTTCCTTCGTGCGTTTCCCTTTTCCTTTAGCAGCTTAAAGGTTAGATTAGAATATTGTCCATTGTGTAAAAATTTATTTTTTTCGGATTTAATTCGGACCCAATTCAGTCAGAAAGTTTCAATTCTTCAAACTCTCCAAAGCACTTTAGTTAGCAAAATAACACTCATAAAATCTTAATTGAGTTGGAAAAATAATCTTTATTGACCGGAGAGTCTTAATTTATGTTTAACCATTTGCTGGAGAAAATAACTTTTTAATAAACATGTAGTCAAAAATGATCGATTAGAAGTTCAACTTCTCACTTGTTTACGAAAGTGTTTAGTCTCTACGTGTCAGTTCCTCTTCGCTTTCACTTCAAGTTCTCTTACAATTAGTGTTAAAACACTTGTTCCTTCGTGCGTTTCCCTTTTCCTTTAGCAGCTTAAAGGTTAGATTAGAATATTGTCCATTGTGTAAAAATTTATTTTTTTCGGATTTAATTCGGACCCAATTCAGTCAGAAAGTTTCAATTCTTCAAACTCTCCAAAGCACTTTAGTTAGCAAAATAACACTCATAAAATCTTAATTGAGTTGGAAAAATAATCTTTATTGACCGGAGAGTCTTAATTTATGTTTAACCATTTGCTGGAGAAAATAACTTTTTAATAAACATGTAGTCAAAAATGATCGATTAGAAGTTCAACTTCTCACTTGTTTACGAAAGTGTTTATTCAACGTATCGACTTTTTCGATATTTCAGGTGTACAAGAGCAATTTGTTGTATCTCTTAAAAGATCAATGAAACTCTTACCCGAGTTTACATGTTTCCTGCTATAAATTTTCTACTGCCTACATCCGAATCAGAAAATCCACCGAACCGTTTTTCAATTATTAAATTTTTTGTCTTTCTAACTAATCACACTGACGTAGTTAACTAAAAGATAAGCTTAAAAATCAACCTTCTGTTTAAATCTAAATTGTTGGTAAAATTTAAACAGAGGCAAAAGCCTAATTACTAAAATTTTAGAATTAATATAACAAAAATAATTAAAAACTGAAAATTTCTTAAAATATTTCGGTTTCGTTTAAACTAAACATATCAAATGCCTCCTTTGAAAGAATTCCGTGTTGAATTTGACAACCCTAGACGATCGTATTTTCCTGGCCAAAATGTAACAGGACGGGTTATAGTTGCAACATTAAATGATGAAAATACGCATGGTAAGATATAATTTTTTAGTGATTTTTTGATTTTTACGTACTTCAAGTATGATATCTTATAAGCTTAATGTTTTAAGATTTCATGTAAAATACATAAATAAAATTTCTGAGGAATTACAAAATATCATTTTTTTAATGTTTTGAAAGCTCTTCATTTTCTAGTATTGGTAAAGAATATAAGAAAACAATGAAAATGTACCTTAACTAGTTTTACAGACTAACAACAACTAATTCAATAGATTTAAAACATTAAAGATGTTTTGCAGGTTTGAAAATAAAACTTGAAGGAAGGGCTAGGGTTCATTTTTCAAGTCGGGGAGGTTTAAGAGGTCATGATGTTAACTCGAAACAAGCTTTTGGAAGAAACTATGACGCTTATGATCATCTCGTGGATTTGACGATGTACGCCTTTGGAGACGGTAAAATATAAACAACGCTTTAAAATTCATTTATATAAAACATAGATGTATTAATGAAATTGTTTAGATAAAAAAATCAAACAATATTGTCATCGAAATTTTAAAAGCCATTCCTAATCAAAATAAAAGAATAAAATAAAATTTCAGAAAAAAATGATTTTAAATCAATTTTTATAATTTATTCAGGTGAATCCACGATAAACATTCCACCCGGACAATACGTTTACCCATTTAATTTCCAATTACCACAAATGCTCCCATCAAGTTTTGTTGGAGAATACGGAAAAGTCTGTTACGAAGTTGGAGCGACTATACAACGACCTAAACATAAGTTTGACCATGAAACAAGGGAATCAATTACTGTAAATGCAATCGTGGATTTAAACGCAAACCCTTCACTTGCTGTGTCTTGTGAACACAGAAAAGAAAAACATTTCTATTGTCTTTGTTGTGCAAGTGGTCCATTAGGGTTTTTGATTCAACTCCCAACTCAAGGTTACACACCTGGACAACATGTTACGCCTGTGGTTGAAATTTATAATCATAGTTATCGAACAGTTAATAAAATTTCTTTGGAATTGTACCAAGTTAGTGTATACATTTTTTTAAATCAAGAATTATAAAAGTTTATAAGTAATTTTGGAAATATTTTACATAAATTTTGAATTTCAGAATGCAACATATTTTGCAGACTGTCAAATGGAACTTTCTTCAAAAGTTGTAGCTTCTACAAGTAGAAGTGGAATTGGTCCACGATGTACGGATACATGGCAAGGAAATATTTTGCAAATTCCATCAGTCTCTCCGAGTACTCTGGATACATGTAAAATTATCGATGTTGCTTATAACTTGTTTGTAAGTGAATTTACACAATCCCAAAATTATGCTTAGTATTTGCCGTAATTTCACTGAAAAGCATTTGCCGTAATGGATTTGAAGTTTTATTAAAAGCATTTTGAAATATTTCAGTTCGAAGCTCACGTTTCTGGCACCTGCTTCCAAAACTTAACAACATCAGTTCCAATCACAATTGGAACAATTCCATTTGGGAATGAGGGTAGTGCTGGTTATGCAGAAATGGGATGAAATCAAGTACCCTCATTTTCTCTTTAGAAAATATTATTAATAAGTCCTGCCTGGAGTCCAAGCCCCTTCGTAGCCACTGGTATCGGTATCACAAGGAATTTACTATTAACAAAGATGAATTTCATTTGCATTTGTTTTCTGTATAGTTGATTTTTTTAAATTAAAAATGTTTCCACTCTTTCAAAATTTCGAATTGGGTCTAAAAAATTTGATAAAATAAAATAGATTTAGTTGGGTCTTCGAATTTAACTGGAATTTTTTTGTGATGCAATTCAAAAAACAATTGGTTTCCAATTTTGGAAAAAGTGTGCTTCAATCAAATTAAATTGTTAATAGAAGTTTTCTTAGGAAAAAATCGCTGTGCCATGCAATTTTAGTACGTAGTGTTTGTTTTAATTAATTAAAAATAGAAGGAATTTGAATAACTATAATTGCTGCTATTATTAAATCAATTTTAATCTCATAACATTCATTTTATTAAGTTTTATCAAAGAACAAAAGCATATTTTGATACAAAAAACTCTGTAAGATCTTTTGAGAAAAATGTTTTGAATCTTTATCGTAAGGATTTTTCAACTAAACTAATGAAGAGAAAGTTGCTTAGGCTTTCTTACCATAGATTTTAATATAACTTATACTTTCACCAAAGATTTTCTCCACTGGGAAATAACTTTCTCTGTTCCGGATAGTTCGGGTCTAACACATCGGGGCATCCGAATTCTTAACTCCACATGTTTTTGTTAGCATTGTCATTTACAATACTAATATCCAAAGAAAGAGGCATGTATGATACAAATATAAGATTCCAATTGGGTAGGGTGCGGGATAATAATAATTTTTATCATCCTCTCAACTGTCATTTAATTTTTTGCCAGAGAAAAAAGACATTGGAATATTTAGCATGTAAAATTGGTTGGGTCGACAAGAGTTTAGTAGTTTAAGGCATTATTATTGTTCGAATTAAAAGAAGTGCATTTATAATAAAGTGTGATTGACTAGGACAGGAAATTATTTCAATTTCTCTGATAAACAAAAGGCATTTTTTATACCTTGGAAAAGATCAATGAAAAGAACCCGGATACTCCTTCCCGTCAAGCCTTCTGCTACTACATCCGAATCCGAACCAAATACCGAACCATATTGTAGCACCAAAATTCTTTGTCTTTTCAACTCTACACTGCGTAGTAGTATAGTTAAACATATAACAATAACCGTCCACGCAAATTAATTGTTTTTGAAATTTGAATAAATTCAAATGCTTAAGTGTAAGCTGAAAATTATTAATATTAAAATATTTCGAGTATATTTAAACCACAAAATTCAAAATGCCTCAAGATTTCCATATTGAATATGACAACATAAGACGATCGTATTTTCCAGGCCAAAATGTAACAGGACGGGTTATATTTGCTCTATTAGAAGACAAAAGTACTCAAGGTAAGTTGAAAGTTGTATGATTGCAAGCAAGATCTATATCTACCAAAAACTAAGTTTTATGAACTAATGTAAAAATTATACAGAGTCCCGGAGGAATAACATTAAATTACAAAAAGTATTACTATTTGGAAATGCTAAAAAGCTATTGCATTGCTAAAGAATATTAAAACTAAAGTAAAATTCACCTTTGACCTTCATTGTATAATGGTAATTTCATAGATTGCAAATCTTTAATATTTTACAGGTTTGAAAATAAAACTTGAAGGAAGAGCCAAGGTCCGATTTTCAAATAAAGGCTGTACCACAAGTAGTGTAAACTACGATGCTTATGACCATCTCGTCGATTTGAAGATGTATGCCTTGGGAGACGGTAAAATACAAATAACTCTTTACAAAAAGTATTCATGAAATTCCAGGTGTCATGTAAATTAAACTTGAGAGCATTTATTTAAAATCACAATTTTAATTGAAATTTAAAATTTCATATTGTTTATCAAAATCGCATAACGTAGAATTAATATTTCTAAGCAATTCGAACTTATGATGTGTATATGCTTATAGGTGACTCCACCATAAACCTTCCCGCAGGACAATACGATTGCCCATTTAACTTCCAATTACCAAACAAATTACCCTCAAGCTATATCTCAGTAAATGGGAAAGTCTTTTACCAGATTGAAGCAACTATAAAACGATTTTTGAAAATTGACCATGTTGCGAATAAGCTATTTTGCGTAAATACGATCGTAGATTTAAATAAAAATCCTGAGCTAGATGTGCCATGTGAACACAGGAAAGAAAAGAACTTTTGTTGCCTTTGCTGCTCAAATGGTCCTGTGGGGTTTTTGATTCAACTCCCTACCTTAGGTTACGTACCTGGACAACATGTTACTCCTTTGATTGAAATTTATAATCGAAGCAGTCGCACAATTAAGGATGTTTCTTTTGAGTTAATTCAGGTTAGGCTTTTTTTGTCAATATCGAATGATTATTAAATCAATACTTGAAGATTTTATATGAAAATTTAAATCAAATTTCTAAAATTTTTTAAATTTTTTAAAATTAGAGTGCATCATTTTTTGCCCAAGGGAGAAGCAAGTTTGTGACAAAAACTGTAGCTTCAACTAATAGAGGTCCGATTGGTCCAGGAGTTACGGATATTTGGCAAGGAAAGATTTTGCAAATTCCATCAGTTCCTCCGACTGAGCTAGGAGGATGTGATGCTATCGATATTCAATATTACTTTCTGGTTTGTGCATGTTCTTTTTCAAAAGTCAAAAAAATAATTAATCATTCTACAAAAATATGCCACATATGTAGTTGGTCAAAAACATCTCTTTAATTGTTTCAGCTTCAAGCACACTGTTCCAAAATAACTTCCAATTTAAAGAAAGCCATTCCAATCAAAATCGGAACAATTCCATTCACATCCACAGTACCACAAACAGAACAAGCTCCTTCAACAGTTACGGAACCATTACCATCGTCGGACAGTTGGATGGTGGAACAAGGAACACCATCCCCAGTCCCTTCGGAACCCCCAGAATATACTCAAGTGTACAATCCACCTGGGGACACCAAAACCGACGACACTTCCCAGTGTCCAATTAGTTACCCAACTAACACAGACATTTATAACCCTCCTGGAATGAAAAATATTGACGCATCTTCGTACCTTACAGGACCTTCTGGTCAGACGGAAATCTATATCCCTCCAGGTGAAGACATGAAAAGCAGTTATACATACACTTCGAGCGTTTCGAGTCCTACGGAAATTTATGTTCCACCGGGTGATAATAGAGATCCTTCAAAACTTTAAAGTTTTACCCTGGCATGCGTAAGTTTGTGAATTAAAGAAATATAATTTCAATATTGTGAAAATAGAAAGTTATTGTCTAAACAATAAATTTTATTTCAGCTGAGCTCCTATTACCTTTAAAACTTTGATTGACTCTGGAGGAGAGAAGAACCAGAACAAGAGGAAATAGATCCCTTAATTCCAACTGGTAACGAACTTTTCAAGACGAAAAAAGGCAACTTTGTGCCAAATTATGTTAACTACATGATTGGCCGCTTCTTACATAAAATAATTATGATTTAGATATATAATAGTGCAGTGACCAAAGTTTAACTTAAACTTGCTATTCTCTTTTGCATCTTAAAAAACTGCTTGAAACTTAGTTAAAAATTAGCTTTGTTAGTGGAAACTATGAAAATATATAATATACCTAATACTCATGTTGTCTTTAACTGCAAAAGCCTAAATTAAAATTGTTCCTTCAAAGTAAATGGAAACAAATTAGATATTCTTATTTTATTATTCAGGCCTAAGGAACATATTAAATAGTTAAAAAAATTGAGTGCAATCGTACAAAAGTATGAAGTAGCTTTTATTATGGAAAAATAAACACAAAAATTTGTAACAGTAGGTTGTATGTTTTGTCTAAATTCCCTATAGGAAGAACCTCTTGCAGTTTTGCAGAAGTGCAGAGGAAGTACATTTTTAAAATAAACTTAGACCATAAACCTCAAAAGTTTGAATTAGGAGTGCAATTTTCCTTTATCATCATCAGTTTTCAGAAGCATGAATGAGCCCATCCGGACATCTGACCACACAAACACAATCACTTCCTTTTCTCTTTATAATTATGAAATTACACAATCAGTAGTCTTTCCTTGTATTTCATTCAGAAACCCTAAAAAGTATTCCTAACATTCGAAATCCCTTAGTCACATTTTGTTGAATTAACTTAAATAAAGCAATTTGGTAATTAAAAAATATTAATAAGGGAAATCCCATTCAATATTCTGAACAAGACTCGTGTTCTTTATAATCAATTTAAAGATTTAACTTACAAAACACTAAAATTTCGTTATTACAACTTTACTTTAGATCTTAATTTTCTACAAATACAATTAAAATTAACCAAGCACCAAAATATTTTGTTGATTTGAAGTCAAAACAATAAAAAATTTTAAAAAATTAGATAATTGTCCAGTGCTAAAAAACCAAAGAAATAAAAATGCCTTTAGAAGAGTTTCGGATTGAATTGGATAATCCTACATCATCATATTTTACAAATCAAAGTGTTACAGGACGAATTATCCTAAATACTTTGCATGAAGAAAGCCCTCAAGGTGAGTGAGAAACTGTACAAAAGCTAATGTAAAAATTGTAATTAGAATCCCTCTTTTTAAGGAGGATTATCAGAAGCTTAAATTTTAAAAATGTTTTGTGTAGGTTTGGAAGTAAAGCTTCAAGGAAGGGCCAAGGTCTATTGGCAAGGAATGCGAACTTATAATTCATCTTATAATTCCCCTGAAACTGTAATACAAGTACAAGTGAATACTCCAAATCTTAAAACTACGGAGAATCTAGTCGATTTAAACACTTATGTCCTAGGAGATGGTAAAATAATAACATTATTGCATGTATATGCTTTCTTAATCATACAATATGGTTTTATGGTATTTAAAAGGGTTAGGCAATTAAAGTTGCAAACCTTTAATAAAAAACACCTAAGTACACAATACAATACATATGATTGAAATGCAGTTTTACTTTACATAATGCAAAATCGAATAACAATTCAATTATTGTTTTAGGCCAATCAATCATAAAGATCCCAGCAGGACAATCCGTCTATCCATTTACTTTCCAATTAACACAAAATCTACCATCAAGTTATGTAGGAGCTCATGGCAAAGTCTGGTATGAGGTTGAAGCGAGTATGAACCGATCTTTGACATTTGACCACAAACCCAAGCGTCTAATTACTGTAAATGCAATCTTGGATTTAAATGAAAACCCTGAACTTGCCGAGTCTTGTGAACACAGAGAAGAAAAACAGTTCGGTTTTCTTGGTTTTAGGGAGGGTCGTGTAGGATTTTTGATAAAACTCCCGACTCAAGGTTACGTTCCTGGACAAAATGTCACACCTGTGGTTGAAATTTATAATCAAAGCAGTAAAACAATTACAGTTTCTGTGGAATTAGTTCAGGTTAGTATGAACGATTTATTATAACATTTCATATTATTGAAAATGTTTTTAATTAGTTTTGAATTTAATTTTAGAATGCAGCACTTGTTGCTAATCGCAAAATAAAGCATTCTTTGAAAACTGTAGCTTCAGCAAGAAGACATGGAGTTGGTCCTGGAGATACAGATATTTGGCAAGGAAATGTTTTGCAAATTCCATCAGTCCCTCCGAGCAAACTGGGTGGTGGATGTAAAATTATTGATGTTAAATACTCTTTGAAGGTTTGTGCCTATTCGTTTAAAATGTGCACTTTTTTCCGTGAAAACTTCAACAATTGTTTAAATACATGTACCGTAATTGACTAAAAACATTTTCAATTGTTTCAGTTTGAAGCTCACGTTTCTGGAATGGGTTCAAATTTTACCAAGTCAGTTCCAATCACAATCGGGACAATTCCATTCTTATCAGCAATTGCAGAATTATCAGAGTAGTCCTTTAATTTAATCTGCTGAATGAAACTTGCAGTTCTTCCCTAGCAAATTTTTGTATTATTCATTTATCTTAGCATGGACAAACCTCGTAGTAAAATCAATATGCTGGGTTTCTTATATTCCAGTAATATCGGTTTATTTGTAATTTATAATCTATAATATTAAGAATTGAATAACAATGTGCCAAGTTATTACTGTTTTGTTTTAATTAATGAATTAATGAATCATTTGCTCTTAAATTGTTTGTAAGCTCATGTTCATTCTTGTTTATTTGCTGTTCTTAGTTTACACATTAGGCTGATACAAGGCTGTTATACAAATGTTTTTTTAGAATGGACTAGATTCTAATAGAAGTTGCAACTTCTGACCAAAGAGAAAGTTAAAAACTTCGTCCCCATATTGACCAAATATATTTAAATGTATTCTCATAAATGAGTGATTTACAATGTCTTAAAAAAGGAAAATATGCTTTAACCCCTGAGCTACTATTTTAAAAATTACGTATTCGACATTCATTTAAATTCTTTCTAAAATTGCTGCTTTTTTCATTTTAATTTCATTTCTGCTGCTTATTGACAAGAAAATGCTTTCTAATTCTAATCTCTGTTGTACAGTGATTACATTGTTTTGGTTAGGAATTTGATTGAGTTGTATATCTTCTCTTTAGTAACTCTCCAATTTTTTGGTTTACGGCACACTCTCAATTTTGACCTATGCTATGGCCTATGACCTACATCTACAAACTAAGCCGAAGAGGATAGAGATTTGCTGTGAATTTATTTGAGTTTAATTATCTTCATCCCAAGTTTTGTTAAGAGGATCCTCATGATTTCGCAAAATCACTGATGTTACTTGAATGTTTTTTTCTTGAAATGCAGTGTAGAATTCCCTTCTTTGGTTTTCATTCCCTTCAACCTTTAATTATAATTAATAATTTAAATGATATTAGATTTTAAACTAAAGAATTACTTATAAAGATTAATTTATAACGTATTCATATTCTCAAGGAATAATGATACTCATTTTATACCCTCAAGTTAATCATTTTTAAAAATTTTAGCTGCGGCATGTCTGCAAGCTTTACAACGGCATTGGTGGAAATCCTATCATTGGATATTGGAATCGTTCGAGTTCCTAGAACAATTGATTCTAAGCCTAAAATCAAAATATTTACCAAATTATTCCACAATTTCAATTAAAAATTAGAATAAATTGAATAAAAACGTATGTTTGGGTTCAAATACTTCGACTGTTTTTCAAGAGTTCAAATCCTGCATCCAAATTTTCAAGGTGGTGCCATGCCCAAGTATGTAAAAGTTCGTTGTTAGCCCGAAAGCTTATCTTCAGTTTATGTAGTTGTTCAAAAGTAAATATTTCTTGGCAGATGCCACTAAACCAATCTGTGAGTGGTTGATTTTCAGTTGTACGAGGTACGAGTTCTATGTACAAGCTCTTTAGATTTGGAAATGCAGTTTTCAGATTTCGAATCATTTGAGAGTTAACAATCCTGATAAACGCTACTCCTTGACGGTGAAAATTAAATTTGAAATTATTTATTCGATTTTCTGGGCAAGTTTGACTCGAATGATGTAGAAATTCGTCTTTATTTTTAATTCCAGTTAGTTGTAAGTTTTCTAGCGTTGGGAATTTGGAAATGAAGCGAAGCGAGTTGAATGACAAGAAGCAAGTTAAAGACTTGAGATTTGGGATCTCTGGAAAAATGTTGCTTTGATCTTCAGCATTTAATATATTTGATGATCCTGGCCTATCTACGTCTTCGTCAACTTGCAGATCAAAAATGGTTAAAGTTTGTCGATTTGCTGTAAGGAAGTCCTTCAAGTGACTGAATATTTCCACAGGTGAGGGTGTAAAGAAAGGTCTTCTTTCTCCCATACTGTGGAATAAGATCACTTCTCGCAATCCTCCAAACTCAATTTGATTAAGGAGATGAAATTTGTTCACAATATCCGTGTCCAAACGAAGCTTTGTCAAATTCCTAGTGATTGCGGGAAGAGGTATGAGAATATTTGAGATTGTGTCAAAAATGTCATCAGTTCGAACTTTTAGACTTTGAAGGTTTGGCGAATTTTCTATTATATTCCTAAAAATCCTTAAGCTTTCCAGTCGTTCTTCTTCAAAAACTTGAAACATATTGAATTCCAAGGATTTCAAGCTTAGTAGACGATTTTCAGGGAGTCTTGTGAATCTTCTGTAAGAAGGTAGAGCTTGGAATTTAAAATAAAAAATAAAATTAGAATTGAATAGCAGAGTGGAAAGATAAAAATTAGCATTGTTTAGTAAATTTAGTTACATAATCTGCTAAAATAGCCCAAATTAAGATGTTGCAAGTTGGGGCAGATTGTAGTTAGAAGTGGAAGGAGATGTTTACTGAATGTCGGGTCCACATCTGAGTGCGAAATTGATTTTATCACGTTTCGAAATCTCCTTAAGATACTTTCCCCTTGTCCATTTTCATTCACCTGAAAGTGCTCCTTTAAAATACAAACACACACACTTTTTAGAGATTAAAACTTTAAGCTTATTTAACAATTAGTTTTTTATATGAAATGAACTATTTACCCTGTATGCTGAAACTACAGCTGTATTGGAAGAAACAAGTGGACCGATAATAAACCCGTTTTGGGGAACTCGCCAATTCAATGCTCTTTCAAATCGGATCTCCATGTTTGATAATAGGATATCCAGGATTTCACTTTGGTCCAGAAATGAAGGCATTGACTTATTGCATTCCTCGTCGTTCCCACAATATGTCACTTTGATATAGGGAAGTTTGAGCTGGCTTGAAGTAAGTCGTTGTCGGAGTGTTGCTACAGCTTCTTTATTCCAAAGACGACACACTCCTCGGCAATTAAGTATACTTCGATGATCTGAGACCTTCATGAGGTATTCCAGTAGCTGTAAATTTAATTGGGATTAAAAATGAATTTAAGGAAAGGAGAAGAGGATGAGAAAGATTATGATAATGGTGGTGTTATATTTAGGCGTAATTATTGAAATAGAATACCTCATGAGTTAAGAAAGGGTTTTGATGGTGCGTAGTAGCCATCGTCATTGTTAGTTTCTCTCACTTATTGTCACGATTAATAAATACGCGTGTATGGGTTTCTGAGAGTGTAGCAAAGCATCAGTACTATTCGATTTCAATATAAAAATACGATTCTTTACAGTGTTTGGAACTTTTTTGAGTATCTTTGGATATTGAATTGATAAGTGATTCGAATTTGTATGAAGGGATCATTTTACTATGACGATTTATGTGTTCTGTGTGAATTTATTCTTGGCAATTTTAGGTATCCTCCAGGTGAAGGCATGAAAAGCAGTTATCCATACACTTCATGCGTTTGGGGTCCTACGGATATTTATGTTCCACCGGGTGATAGTAGAGATCCTTCAGAACTCTAAAGTTTTACCCTGGCTTGCGTACGTTTGTGAATTACAAAGAATAATTCAAATATTGTGAAAGAAAATTATTGTCTAAAAAATAAATTATATTTCAGCTCCTATGTCATTTAACACTTCGATTGACTCTGGAGGTAGATACAATTTTGTATACCCACATTGAAATGGTTTTTGGTGTGGCTAATGTATGTGATGCTGGTGCGTCTGATTTTGAGAATGAACAAAGATCAACCATGAAAATAAAGTGGAGGGAGAAACATGTGAAGAAGGTAGATACAATTTTGTATACCCACTATAAATAGTGGGATACAAGATCTTAATATTTTCCTATTGGGATTTTTGCTGAAATGTAGCGCAATGGGAAGGTATGGAGGAGAGTGGTGGTGGTGTTTTGTAATGGATGAGATTGAATGAAAGAGTAGTATTGCAGAGTATGGGCAGAGAGAAGAGAGAACTGCCTCTGCCTGCACACTGCACACACACCATGGAAAAAGGAATCGGCGCCCCTTTACTAACACAGAATAGCCCATTCCATTTACTACTACTTGGGGCGAAGTAGTAAATAGTAGTAGTACATATACTATACATGGTACTATACATGGTACTATACATGGTGACAATTGTTTATAGTATATGGTAGTAGTAGTATTAATTCACACAGAAGAGAACTCATTCATACTAAATAAACCGTGATAACCACGAATTCAAAAAAGTATTGTAGATCACATCTACAATACTTTTTTGAATTCGTGGAATAATTATAATACGATTAATGTGAAAACATTTTTTAA
>JAQGAA010001341.1:0-16095 GCA_034696425.1 Isotoma viridis | reverse complement strand
CTGGGATATGAAAGAGGAAAAAAATGTAATGAGTTATTATTATGGCTATCAATCATGTCACTTAAAGAAATGCGAATGTTGAATTGTATTTAATCTCCTTGTTTATTTTAACTTAAATATTAGACGATGGATACAGATTGACCAACTCAGGGTACGACTACCTCGCTCTTCAAACTTTTGTTGCTCGTGGATCTATTACCGGGTTTGGAAACCAAATCGGTACAGGAAAGGAATCAAATGTCTACACAGTAACTAATGAAGAAGGAGAAACTTTGTGCCTGAAATTACATCGACTTGGAAGGATTTGTTTCAGAAACCTTAGAGAAAAGCGTGATTATCATAAGAACCGTAAGAAGCTTTCTTGGTTGTATTTGTCAAGAGTATCAGCAACTAAGGAGTTTGCATATATGACTGCATTGAAGAATCGGGGATTCCGAGTACCTAAACCTATTGATTTCAATAGACATTGTGTTATTATGGAATTAGTTGAGGTAAATTGGAGTTTGTTATAGGAAATGTAAATGATTTATGAAATTGTCATCATTTATGAAATGCTTTTATAATTGTAGGGAGTACCTTTGTGTCAAGTTTATAAGTTAGACGATCCTGCAGCCTTATATGATGAAATGATGCAACTGCTTGTGAATTTGGCGAACCATGGTGTGATTCACGGAGATTTCAATGAGTTTAACATAATTTTGGAAAAAGACTATCGCCCTGTATTAATCGACTTTCCACAAATGGTATCAACGTCTCATGCTAATGCGCAGATGTATTTTGACCGAGATGTTAAATGTGTTCGAGATTTCTTCAAGAGACGATTTAACTATGAGTCGGAACTTTATCCTACCATGGATGATATTGAGTAAGTTTGAATCATTTGGTTTTATTTGCTTAAAAAGCCGTATTAAATGTAATAGCATTAAGTCATGTATTAATTGAATTCCAACGCATATACATATTTTTTGGAGTTCTTTTTTTGACATACGCCACATTTTATGAATAATTATTATAGTAGTGCATTGAGTTTTGATCGCTTCGAATGACAATAAATTACTTTAATTTTTCTTTGCAGACGGGAACACTCAGTAGATGTTGAAGTTTCGGCAAGTGGCTTTACAAAAGAAATGGCTGAAGATTTCGACGAGGTGGTTTTAGCCGGAGATGGTGAAAATGAAGAAAATGTGAGTTCCGATTCCGATAACGATAGTGAGGATGAAAAAGACACAGAAGTCGATGATTCTCCTGTTGAGAAAGACGACAAAGTAAGCGAAGTCTTAACAGAAAAAGATGCAGTTGATGATGAGACCCGAGAGCAATTTTCGAATGCCATGGTGGAATTGCGTTTAGATGCTCCAAGTGTGAAACCTAAATCTCAAACTGATGAAACAGAAGATAATGATTGTAGTGAAAGTGTTAGTGGTTTCAGTTGTATAAGTCGATCTACCGTAGCTACTATCGCCCCGGAAGTAATTAAGGATAGACTGAAAAAATCTTTCCATAAAACTGATAAAGCTAATGCTAAGAAAAGGATCCGTGCGAAAGGTGAGGCGAGTGCTGCTACAAGACAACGGAGAGACAATTCTGATAATATTCGCCAAACAAGTGGCATTTGGGGATGGGAATAACAAATATGTATTATTTGTCAATGTGCTTCTTGTATAATTACTCATTTAACCAATTTTTGTTACGTTTCGTTTCGTTCCATCGTAGATTAATAAATAAGACGACACTTTTATTTATTAAATTCATCTTGTAATTTCTTTTTTCTTTTCATTTTTTCTCTGTTCTAAAATCACGTTGATAAAAAACGTGTATTTCTTATCATCTATTTTTATATGGATATGACATAACATACTGATGACCGATGCAAAATGAAAGACAAGCTGTTTTGTCATTGAAGATAGTTCGTAGAAATATATAATCAGCTCTCCAGGAATTTCATCCATCCATTTCGAAACAACTATTTTATTATTACTCGTTTGTATGAGTCACGTTTTCTTGGTTTTCAAGACCATAAATAAATCTTAAAAATTAGTCGACTTGATTGATTGCAGCATTTTAATTGCGAATATTATGAGAAAGCTATATGATTAAACATTTTATATTTACCAGCGATCACGCTAACAAAATCAAGTTCTGGATTTAAGCAGTTTCAATGTGATATTCAATGAATAATTATACAATGCATTGAATCAATAGACGTTCTTCGAAAATGTAATAAAATCTTGTCAAAAAACTTTGCGACTAGTATGTTAATTGATATTTTTTCTTAGAATCGATATCCTTTTAGATGACTAAAATCTCGTTTTCCTCAAACCTGTTTTTCCATTATTTATTCAATTCAATAATATTGAAATCAAATACACGATTTTTAATTTGTTTTATACAGAACAAACAATAATATATTGCAACCATTCATTAGCACGTAAGAATTACCATACATCCATCATCTAAAGCAAAAGAAATGCATCACTCAATTTTTATACGACTGAATTAACTTTATATCAAGATCAAGCATACGCATACGGTTGAGGGGTTAACAATGGGGTTAACATAACAAAACAAGATTATTAAAGTTTCACATAATATTATGGTATTATGTGAAACTTTTTATGTTTTTTTAATCTTTTAGTACGATGGAGATGATAATTATAAATATGAGATGACTCAGGCATCATTTATACAATGACAGCCCTCAGCCTTTCTTGGGTATATTTATATACAAATTTCTTGCTTTTTCTCAAACCCCTACCCATAATAATAGTTAGGTACACTCGTAAATTAAATTATATCTTTAACACTATAATAGTTTGGGCTGTACGTCTTTGAGTACCTGAATGTACCTGTGTTGACTGCATGCATCTTAAAATTAGATGATAGCAACAAGTTTAAGAAGAATCTCCAGCAGAACTTCGATAGCTTTAGACTAACGAAGACGTGTTATCAAAATGTTGTCTAAAATTGTATTTTTGTGTTTCGGCCTTCTACTAGCTTGTGTTCAAGCTCAGGCTAACAATTTGACATTTATTGTATCAGCAAAGTAAGTACATTTATTGGTATAATACACTAGTCCTATCATTTTTAATTCTTGTGTCAGATTTTGAGTACTTACGGCTTAAATTGCCCGAAAAGGGAAAAATTCCACTATGGTCATTTTTTCATATTTTACATTTTTGCTTTTCAAGGAACTTGCCATCCGGCAAACATGACGAACATTCTAAGCTGGATCCCTTTGTAAAAGTCTATCAGACGACCCCAGGCACAACCGAATTAGAATTAGTTGGCAAAAGTGAAGCTATCATGGAAGAAGAAAACCCTGAATGGGTTCAAGTATTCTGGATTGAGCATAAAAAGGGAACTTCACAGGTAAAGAGGATCTTTTTATGCGTTTTAAATTATAAGTTACGGTTGGAGAGTACTAAAAATTGTCGCAGATTTTAATCATGATATAATCATTTTTATTATTTCATGCATCATGTTTTTCTTCTATAAATAAGGTCTAACTGATTGTAAAACATTGCGTGGAAGTAGTATACCTGGTTATTATTTTCACGGTTTATGAAAAGTTAAAACTGACCAAAAAACCGATTAAATTAGCTACAGGAAAATAAGTTGTTAAAAAATCTTATCTTTATACTAAGTGGAAAAATTATGGTGGAAACTGGTATTTTATCCTCATCTTGGGCCATATCTGTATTCTTGCTTGAAATTCGTACATTTAAAAAAATAAGACCGTCTCGTCAAGATAAACGTTTAAATATGACGCTCGCAAAAATACTATAAAAACTTTTTATTGTATGCAATTAATTAGCAGCGTAGTTTGACTTTAAAACAAACCTAATAGGCATAGTTATCTTCAAGGGTACGTGGTGTCCAGATCCATAATGGATTATTACAAGAAACTTCGATGTAAATGCAAAAAATTACATCGTCATTATTATAAAGATTTGATCTTGTTTCATGATGAACACTGTAACGTGTCTTTATTACGCTCGTGGCAATAATTACATCGGAGTTAACTATTACAATTTTAATTTTTTACTCTTTTTGAGGAATTATGCAATAAAAGTCTAGTCATGTAATATCTATGATCTACTAACAAAGCTTAAGTCCATAATTAACATTAGCTTCTGCGTTGCGTTGTCGTCCTCATCCTCAATTACGATGGCTAATATTATGTTTTACGAACTTTTGTAAAGACAATGTTCTAATACTGATAGCGGCTTAATTGCTGTTTTTTTCTATTTTTAAATTAATTATTTTCTCTTCCTGCTGCTAAATATGCTGTTTACAATTTTGAAAGTTATTCATTTTTAATGCTACTTTGGCACAACTCGGCAGTTTAGAAAACATTTGTTTTGTCACAGAACAGTCAACAAGTCGAAAATGCTTTTACTTAAAAGTTCAACAGTTATTTTAAAAGCATGAAAAATGCCAAAATGTGTCATTCTGAAAACGTAGTATTTTCCTTTTGTGTTCATGATAAATTTAAATTTAGCATCCACATATGAACGTTTAAGATACATGTGTAAACCCTATAGGAAATAGGAACTTTTTTATATATGCATATATTTTTAACCAAATGGATGATGAAAAGGAATGAACGCTAAAGCTGATAAAAATGCATTATTTAATATGACAATTTATTAGGTAATTAAAATTATACAACAATTTTTTTATTTTCTTATTACAGAAACTGCGATTCGAAATGAAAGATCAAGATCTTTTAAAACAAGATGATGCTGTAGGTGGGGCGGAAGTAGATTTGGATAATTATGTTGAAAAAGGCGAGAAGATAACAGTAGATATTAATGGAGTAGAAGGAGCAACTCTGACGATGTCAAAGACAACTCCTATTAAATTCAAGCTTTCAGCAAAGTAAGTGGATCATCAATCATTATTAAACACTATTCATTCATTTAATAATTACTCCTTTATGTTATATTATTGTCTTTCTAAGGCTATTATTTGAACTAAACATTCATATGACATCTTTCATAAATTACATTCACAAAGTGCATACAACTGTATAGATACTTGTTGTTGAGTACAAACAAGTATTTATTGAAAGTTGCATGCATCATGTGTTATCCAATTAAGAATGACAATAAGGAAATGAAATATAAGTTATTAATTTGATCCGTAAATTGTATCTAGAAATCTACCGAAGAAGGACAAACCCCCCACAATTTTTGCAGCTTTCACAACCGATGAAGGAGAGAGTGATCCTTATGTTAAATGTTATTTCCGAAGGGGAATTGGTGGAGCTGATAGAAAATATGCTACTACTTCCACAATTGACAATACTGTTGATGCAACTTGGGATGAAGTTATTGAATTCGGAAATTATCAACCTGGAACTGACCAAGTATGGGTTTTAGATTTGTTAAGAATGCTATAAGATATTTCAGAGTATCTTGCAAATAGTAGTTTTAATACTTGACACTTTTTTCATTTACAGTACTGGCGTTTCAAAGTCAAGGATGCTGACTCTACTAGTAAGGATGATGATGTTGGTGAAGTTATTCTTGAAATCGATCCTTTTGTTAAGGAGAAGGGAACTAAGGTTCTTAAACTTCAATCCGATGACGGGGATATCGGAGCTACTTTAACTGTTACTCTTGTATAATTTTTACATGAAGTTGCCCAATAGATTAATACGTTTGCTAATACAAGCTAAAATTGTTTATCACTTTTTCTTTTTCAAATCTGCATGCAAAATGTACTTAAAATAAAGATTTGAGATTTAGAAGAATAGTAATTATTTTCATAATTATAGCGAAATACAACTTATTTATTACTTATATACGCATACACTTTCATCAGTTAAATTACCAGATAAATTAATCCCACATCGGGTAAAGCATTGTCTAGCTATCAGTTTTAGCCCGTACTATAAATGTGAACCTTTTGTTCATAAGAACTCCAATGTTCATTGTTTAGGGTGGTCCATCAGAGGGGAAACGGACCTGTCGAACAGAAGTTCCGGTGGTTGGACTGTTTATACGTTGATCGGATTTTCTCAAGCTAGCACTATTTGCTATTATTATATTACTACTTGAAGGGTTTCGTTTTGTAGTACTTTCAACGCTTGGGGGTTGCGTGACAGTTGCATTAGTCAGTGTAGAGGGATTGACATTGACTGTTTTGATGGAAAGCGTAGTTGTATTTATAGGACTGATTGTGCCCGTACCACCAAGGTCCCAAGTACTCGGACCTCCAAGGGTTCCAGTATTCTGACCACCAACGCCTCCAGTATTCGGAACTACAACGCCTCCAGTCGTCTCTTGGATAGATGTTTTTGGAGATAAAAGAATTTCCAAACTCGCTTTATGCTCAGCAAGAGTCAATTTAGTCATTTCCTTTAGTTCTGTTACATGATTTTGAACATTTGTAATATCTTCCTTCATTGGATTGTCTTCAGAGGCGATTGAGCTCGTCGTTCGAAAGTACCTTTGTAATAGTCTGCGGACAAGAATAGGATATTCTTTCTCGCGTTCCTTTTTCTCTGATTCAGTTTCTCCATGCTCCTGCAAGAGTATACAATGAATATGGAAATGCTCATATATTTACCAATGATTAAGTAGACTCATAATTAAATAGTCAATACTAGTTACCATAAAAGCTGATTTCGTGTCACTTTGTTTGGGACATGTACAAAGTCGTATCCAGGCATATATATTCAAAAGAAATAATGCATTTGGAAGAATATTAAATGGTGGAGCAACAACAGTATCTTGTATAAAGTAAACCCACATCTGAAAATTGAACCAACAAGGTATTTAAATTTGAACCATTTTATTAATTAACCATAAGATATTTTTTAAATTACTTGACTTCTAGCGTATCTCCATTCGATGTCAACATTCTCCAATATATTCCCGTATGTACTTGCCATAATACCAACGAGCATATTCATAAGAAATGTGACGGATAAGATGTGATAGCCTAGAAGAAAGAAATTAAATAAAAAAATAAACTATCTCTTGTATTCTTTACTATTCACTCTATCCTGTTTATTACAATCAATTTGTATTACCAATGAAGATAATTTTCCCAATACTCTCTGTAAAGAAATGATGATTTGTTATACCACCACCAAGAGGTATTTTAGCAACTGCTGGAGTGCCTGCATCTGTCATGGTGAAAAGAGCCCAAAAAAAGGCTTCCACTGCTGAGTGAAAGTCTGCTAGTGATGTAGTCTGTCCTATAGATTTCCCTTCTGTATCTGTGAAGCTTACATACGGACGATACAAATGCTGAGTTCCTAAGAGAAATTTAAGATTAAAAAATGCATGCTATTAATTATTTCAAAATTAGATGATTTATCACCAATTAAATGCTAAATCGTACCCAATGAGAATGACACGATAACTATTGAGAAAAACAGGACGAATATAAAAATATCTTTTGACATTTTCCCCAAAGCTATTTGCAACGGTCCTATAGTTGGATGAAGGATAAAAACCTTAAGAAGTCGAACCCCAGCCATGCAGCTGGCAATTCCAGTGGTTACTTCGGATAAGAGTAGCAAGTCATAAGGTTCCAACCAAGATCTCATTACTGTTTGATGTTTCTGTCAAATAGTATCAAGTTTTAGTAGAACTAATGATTCTTATAAAATTTAAAGGTAAAGGTATATTAATTACTAGTTTCGTCCCATGTCTGCCAGATCTGTCAACAACCCACAAAGCAATCCATAGCCCAATCGTAATAAAAAATAAAATGTGGTTTATAAGCTCAAATATACTCCAACCGGAACTCATGAAATATTTTGGGTTAATAAGTAAGTGCCGAATGAAGGAAACGAAATGGCTTATCACGAAAATTCCAACGATCCAAGGCAAATCTATTAATTTCAGGGGTCATCAGTTAAAAAATTGTTTTTCAAATTAAAAACAAAAACTACAATTTCTATCAAAACAGTTGAATTACAAAAGGCAGGAGGTCCTATATCCGCTGGAGGTCTTTCTGTACTATTCATATAGAAAATTACTAGCATAAAGAAAGCATAGGTTGCACAATACGACCTAAATCTATTTACAGGAGAAGTCAGATATCGAATTAATTTGACTCGATAGCAGCAGAACAATACAAACCAAAAAGCAATGGAGATTAAGGGAAATAATAGTATTAAAAGACTCGTAAAAAGTTTTTTCAAAAATTTTTCACTAGGGCTACTTGTGAACCAAGGTTCTCCTATCCACTCTTGGTATAAAACCTGTATTTATTAATACAAAAAAGAATAAATACTTTCTTTTGATTTTTTTAATTTAAAAATTTTTTTAAATGCTCTTACATCTTGTGCATGAGGATGAGCAACAAATTCCTTTTGTTCTAAATCCAATGCTAAAAGAAGTCTTGGATAAGCTAAAGATGATGAGCCGGTATAGCCAGCCCGATTCCTTAAAAATATTTTGGCTTCGTCTGTATTCCTACATAAAGCTAGAAAACCCAAAAATTCAAAAATAAAAATCAAGCATCCTAATTTTAACTGCAAAATATATCAAATTTGTTTTGAAAAACAATTAATTTCGCATACATACAAAGCATATGTACAGGGAAAGGCCGAATTTCATTTAATATTTCTTCATACTCGTCCTTGAATTCTGGCTCATCTTCAATACACTATAATAGCAAAAATTAATCATAATAAAGACAATTTTCAAGAAGTCTTTGTGGATGACGTCAATAACTTAAAAAACAAAATTTAATATATTGTAGTAGACTGCTACCGTTTTAATATCTCCTATAATCTGAAACACGATCTGGACAGGGTCAAAACTCTTGTCCACCCCAGTCATAAAAGCTATATACGTCGGGTTTGCTAATCCTTTTAGCAAATGAATTCGATTATTCGATTTCTTCAAATCCCTTGAGGACCTATAAGTGAGTTTGTAAGAAACATAGAATTATGATGTATAAGTATATGGTACAATGATTGAAAACCTATGCAAAGTTTGCAATTTTCATACAAAACAAAGTCTTAATATATGAGCTGTTACTAAAAATATTCTAGTTCGTTAAAGGTAAACCATAAAAGCTTACTTTCCACATTCGCTGCAACTACATGATGGTAAATGCAACTCTGCAAGCCTTTCTCCACGGTTGTAAAGAAGTTCTATCATTTCATAATGTCCGCATATGGCTGCCATAAGAAGAGGTGTTATATCTTCTCCTAAAGTGATTAATTGTTTATTGAAAACAAAATTAAAACACAATATATTATAAGATTTTATGATGAAAAGGTCAATACATAATTAAATAAAATTTAATTGCTTTAAAGAATATTGCGGAAGAAAAACTGAATTACCGTATTCGCTAGAGTCAAAGGTAATTTTCTTTGTAGGAAATAATCTTTTGATTACGGTTTGCCTTATAATGTCAGAAATAAGAAATCAGTTATGTTAACAATAGTTTTAAAGGAATTGATGTTTGTTATAGCGTTTAAAAAAATACCTCGATGTAATTGCATCCTTATGTTTTAAAAGTTTTTGGACCATTTCCATTGAGTTTTCTTTAATAGCATGTAAAAGGGAATCACTAATTTCAACTCCAAGATCATAGGCAAGTATTGTATCGACCATGTCCTCATCCTCATTGTTGACTGCTTTGTGAAGTACGCTAAAACCCTTTAAATTCATATCGTCAATATGATGCTCAATAATCAACATTAATAATATCTTTGAATCTTATATACTTCTGTATCTTGCTTGTTAATATCAATGGCTTTCTGCCGTTTAAGGAACTTTCGAACAGCTTCAGCATCTCCCTTATCTATAAGACTGAATAACTCTTTTTCTACGTCTGTGCGTTCGTCAATATCTGAATCTGAATCGGATGTCTAACATTTAAAAAAGTACATGCTTAAATAAGTTCAAATCTTAAAACCATTCTGTCAGATAGGATTACATAAAATATGCTTTCTAATTAAAATTTGTACTTGAGGGATTTGTGTTGTAGATCCTGAAAATGAACTTTGGGTAGGACTTGGGCTTCTTGATGTTCCCGATGTGGTAGATTCTGTGGGTACTCTTTTATAATAAGTATTTCCAGAACTTCTTCTTTTAAAAGAGAACTTAGATTTACTAGCTTTTCCACTCATGGTTATTTTACTGATATTTAAATTGTGTTGGCTTATTTTTCATCCTTGCTAATAAGAGTATAAGAAAATTGAATTCAAATTTCCATATAAGAAAGTCAAAAATGAAGAAAAACTTTTATATGAAACTATTTCATTCACAAGTATCCATAGTAAGCCACCAAATTCCTGGAGGTTTATCGAATGAAAGCACATCATTGTGATGTAGGAATTACAATAGATAGTAAGTGCGTAATAATTTCATTGTAAAATTTGTGTTTTATAAATGAATTAACCTTAATTTACATCGCACTTGGTTGCCTTAGTCTTCCTCAAAAGTTGGCTAACTATATTGTGATATTAGACATGTACAAAAGCCAACCTGATTTAAGTAAGGGAAATTACTTTTAATGTCTTGAAAAACATGAATTTTACTATAACGTTGTCATGATGTAATTATGTAATGAAAACCTTTTAGTTTAAAAAACTTCATTTCGATTTTATTAATATTCTGCATGTAACACAAACATTTTAATGAGTTTAAACGGTTTTAAGCTTCAACTTAGGTTGCATTTACTCCAAGAAAGCTAAAAAGCTAAGAATTTGCTTTTAATTGACGTCATTTTCAACTAGTGGTTTTAAATTGGATTTAAAACGTGACCTCTATTTTTGGACATCTCATGTTTATGTATGAAATCCTGAATCCATATAGCATCCAGGTGTCGAATATCTTCACTCACCCATTAATATTTCAAAATTATTATTTAAATCTCCGATTTTTTTAATTGTGAAGTATCTAAAGAAAATACAATATTCAGCTATTGAAATGCTAAAGAATTTGTAAGGTCAGAAATGCAATAATATATTCCCAGCTTAAGATATTTTAATATGCTTTTTTCAAATTATGTTTGCACAAAAAAGGCGATATATACATTCTGTCTGTATTTTTTCAGCAAATGAAGCCTACGTAATTAGTCAGTTTAATGTCAGTTAGTAAGGTACAAGTTGGAAGCTTTTGCTCCATCAAATTGACATTGATGGAGCAAATCCGATTTACTTATTTTATGTGGAACAAAACACTCGAAAAGGCGACTACCCCTTCTCAAATATAAAAACACGTTTCATTACTTAGCTTATTAAATTATGGGATCTGGGCTGAAGTATAACCCACTAGTACTAAATAAGTTTAAGCAACTGAAATATTTGGCAAAATAGAATGTTTAAAACGGCTGTACAATTATTGCAAAGATATGTATCTCTACTATATTCATTTTGTCTACGACTGTCAAAAACATGAATAATTCAAAACAAAAACTATAAGAAGTCGTATGGAGAAAGTCGGGGGCTTCACCCTGTTATAAAAGAAGGCAAGAAAGGGATCCAGAACAGTCGATGGAGATCTTTCGACAAGTAAGTATTAGTTACCACAAGGAAATTTCCTTAGCAGTTCCTTAACTTTAAGTAGTGAAAGTTTTCTTAGATTGAATTGCGAAGGCAACTTTGAAGTTCTATAAACCAGAGCCAACATGGAATATTCAGGTGAACCAGTGGCTCAAGCCCTGTACAACCCATGGGATGTTAAGGAAGGACTGACCCTCAAGGACTATGTTCCTGCAGATGTCAGGCTGTTTCTTCGCGAGCACTGGTGGGGCTTTGCCCCACTTTCACCGCTTTACTATTACATTTTTGCAATTATTTACCTTGTTGGAGGTAAGTTGTTACACAATAATGATATCTCTCAATCTCAATAATTCACATTTTAAGCTTTTTCCATTAAGGGGAAATATTGCAAAAAAATTCAAAGGTTTTTTGTACGACCCTTTGAATAGGTTTTATCTCAGTTACGGGTAACATACTGGTCATCTATGTCTTTATGAAGTACCAAACCCTTCGTTCACCCTCAAACATGTTGGTTATGAACTTGGCTCTTAGTGATCTTCTAATCATGGCTACTTTATTCCCTGAGTGCGTTATAAATTTCTTTATGGGAGGAATCTGGCAATTTGGAGAATATGCTTGCATTATTCATGCATTCTGTGGTATGAAATGCTTAAAATATTTTAAAATTCTATTTAATTTGGGTGAAGAAGAGGAAGAGTTACCAAAAGCTTATAATTTTAGGAGCCTTATTCGGATATGGACAGATAACAACCCTCTGTTTCATCTCTTTTGATCGATACAATGTAATTGTTCGGGGGTTTGCTGCAAAACCTCTGACATTTTGTAAGGTATTTGGTATGGTTTGTTTCGTTTGGATCTGGGCGACACTTTGGTCTATTGCACCACTTTTTATAGAAAGTGGGGGTTACGCTTTGGATGGTATTTTGGCTTCGTAAGTAACCATAAAGCATTAACGAATTTTAAAGTTTTCTTCAGGATTAATACATAAAATGTTTTGCTCCATAAAGATGCTCATTTGATTACCTCAATACGGAACCTGCAAATGTGGCCTACATCTGGTCCTGTTTCATAGTTTGCTATGTCATTCCTCTGCTGATGATTGCACTTTGCTACTTCTTTATTGTGAAGGTAATCTCTTATGCACATTTAGTTTTAGTTTGAAGAAAGGCTAGACTCTTTCCTAAAAACTATAATGCATTTGCATAGGCCGTTTTCGCTCACGAAAAATCGTTGAAAGATCAAGCTAAGAAAATGAATGTCGCTTCCCTCCGGTCAAATGAAGATGCCACGAAGCAGTCAGCCGAAATAAGAATTGCTAAGGTATGAGAAAGGAGCTTTAGGCTTATAAGCACGTTTTAATGAATATGATTAATATATTTTTGAGAGGAATGTAAGCTAATTAATTTGCATGCATGAACAAAGGTTGCCATGATTAACATTTCCTTGTGGGTCATCGCATGGACTCCATTTGCCGTTGTATCCCTTATTGGAGTTAGTGGAGACCAAAGCCTACTCACACCACTTGTTAGCTGCCTTCCAGCTCTTTTTGCGAAAACATCTTGTGTTTACAACCCGGTTATCTATGCTATTTCCCACCCTAAATATCGACAAGTAAGTTAATCCTATTTGTAAAGAATAAGCACGTCAAAAGGGATTATGTTAGTTTTGGAAAGTTGGGGGCTTCACCAACTATTAAAGATTATAGCTTTTTCTGAAGAAAGCCCTAATTCATAAGGCTTCATTTTTTTGCATTTATACATAATTCGTTCGTCTTGGTCTTAACTTTTCAGTGTCTACAAAAGGAGCTGCCTTGGTTGTGTATCAACGAACCGGCAGATAAAAAGGCGGACAACCAATCCCAAGCCTCAGAGGTCACAAAATGCCAGGAAACTGAAGCATAAATAAATGAGAAAGCCTATCTAGCGTTGAAATTTTATTATATTGCTCAGAATCATAAAAATTGAAACATTTTTGCTTCATATTCTCTGCAACGCAGTACCTGGTCCACCTATATTACTTATAATAATGGCTTTTTTAGTTAAATAAATTTCTGCACTTAACATTGTAATAATCTTTCTCACTAGCACTTATTTATGTCACTAAAACTTTTCTTGCTAGTCATGACTTTTAATGTGTTTAATAAATATTTGAGGGTAAACAATAAAGAACTTGAGACCTTGATTGATTCATTATAATTGCAAACTTTGTTACGTTTCTTTTAATTCTTCTAAAATAAATACAGTCTACCCATAACATCGTATGTATAGGAGGAGTATGCTTCTGAAGCTAACTTTATATAAAGTACAATTGATTTAGGCGAGGAATTATAATCTACGTATGTCCGTAAAATTCATACAGCATTTGATTCTTATAGACACAATTATAGTATTTAAATGTTTCTTCTACGACAAAATTTTGAACACTATACCTAAACCTATATATAATCTTGAATCTTAAATTATGCAAAGAATACAAATTGAGTTTCTCCGAGCTAACACTATCGCAATCTCAAAACATATAAAAATTAATAACTTGTTTTTAACTATCAACTATTAAGATTGTATTATTTTTATAGATTAAAGCTACGTAAGTGTTTTTAATGCCATAATTCGTTTTAGGTCCATTCGGGGTTGGTAAATGATGTTCCTATCCCATACCTTGGATCTTCACCACTATTAAAAAATGGTTGTCAGTTGTTGTTTAGACAATCAAACTAACTTAATCGAGTAATTTCCAAATTCTCTTGATTTGCAACTTACAATTCTCCGTTTTTTCTACTTGCGAGTAACTTTGACTTATGATTTTTTCCATTATAATGTTGGTCGGCGTGGGCTTGAGATGTCAGAGAGATCGAGCATAGGTTACAATAATCGAAATTTGGACCAGCACCTATCATTCAACATATTAAATAAGTTTATAAACTTTACACTAATAAAAACATCCCATAAAATTAGGTGGAACATTACCGTTTGTCTTGGGTTTTTTCTTTGACGGACCAGGGGATGCAAGAGCAGCTCGATATGCAGGTATAAACTCAGGTTGCTTAGGACTGGCAATCTCAGCAGATGAATATGACCGTTTCCTATCGAAATTATTTTGATTATTTGAGCCCGATTGAGGAGCTGGAGATCTGTTGAAGCCACGCTGGTTTTGCTGATTTTGATTAGGTGGACCTCTTCTACTTATACCTATTGAAGGGGGAGGCGGAGCAGGGGGTGTGGGTTTTTTAAAATTGTTTTGTCCTATAGGAGTTACGATACCATTTAGAATGCCATGAGGATTTGCCCCTTGACTGGAAACGTTCCCACCACCATTTTTGATATTCGATCTATCTGGATTGTTCTGTATCCAAACTTCTCCAGCCCTTTTATGTTTCTTCCCTTTGTAATGATCCCTTGCAACGACCGGAGAACTTAACTAAATAAGAAATACAAAGTTAGTCTAAAATCTAGTATACTGAAAGACCAGTGTTTTACAGTGTATTAAATAAAGCAAATTGATTGAATTACTTACGGTTAGCTTGCAAAGTTTACAATATAGAGGTTGAAACATTTCTTTTAACTCTTTTGGTAGACTTTGATCAATTATATCTTCGTAAAACAGCATGCTTTTCCCTTTATTTTCTACCGATTGAGTCTTCACCTGTTCAGTCATCTTTTTCAAATCATCATCATTGATAATGACAGGAATAAACGGTAATTCAGAATTATCTTTTTTGAAAGACGTTCCGCACTTTGTTGCGCCTTGTTCTAACGATTGGGCTAGTTCTGGACTTAAATAAGGAAATAAAGGGGGCAAAGGTGGTAGGGCTAATGGTGAAAATGACGTCAATCCGTTCATTTCTCCTTGAGAACTCGTTGGTTTAGAGATTTGAGGAGGCGGCGGGGGTGGTGGTTGCATTGACGTACTTGACAATCTAGTAGCAGGAAGATCAGACGTGCCAGGGGGAAGCAAAGAATTGCGTGATTCTGCAGGAACAAACGTAACAGGTTTAGGTGGCATGGGTGGCCTAGGAGGTGGGGGTGGCGGGGGATAATACTGTTGCTGCTGATGATAGCTTGGAGTTGAATAGTACTGACCGCCTGAAATAAATTAAAACTCAAATAAAACTTGAAAATTTAAATGCCAAAAACAAAAAAAGTTCAGATTGCATAATACCACTAGGTCCACCACCCGGTCTCATTCCCATTGCCCTTTGATTAAACTGTGGTCGAAACTGTTGTTGGGTTTGATTGTTTTGAGGATTCTGAGCTCGTGGACCTGCTTGAGATGGATAAGGATATCGTCCTCCTGCTCCAGGAGGCCCCGGCGGAGGGCGATTCGTTCCCATCATATTTTTTATTTTATTTTCCCTTATGCCTTTTAAGCTAGTCAAGAGTTAGGAATTAGAACGTTGTTGAAACTTCGAGTTGGCAAGTCGTTTGTGAACTATCCGAAATCCCCTGTCACATCTGCAATAAAGTAATAAAAAGACAAATATAAGCTTTTCAGTCTTGATTACTTTTCATCAACTTAAACAAAATTATAAATCTTCAACGTTCAAACTTACCAAATTCCGAGATTTAATTGCAAATTGAAATTGTTTGTTTTGTATTTGTTATGCTTTGCAC
>JAQGAA010001340.1:0-16100 GCA_034696425.1 Isotoma viridis | reverse complement strand
CAGTTAATTACCTGTTGTCATAATCATATTTTAATATTTGTAAGAAATCAGTTTGGCAATGATAAAACTTTTTTTTGCCTTGGAAAATCATATAAATTTTGTTGTTACTTATTTTTAGTATCATAAATGGTAATAATAATAAAAGTTCTTTCATTCTGTTGTTTAAAAATCATCACTCATTTTCCTATACCAATAATAATTCCAATTCAAAAAAAAGTATTAATTTTAATTTTAAAGTATTCTTAAAATTTCTAAACTTCCTTAGTATCTTTAAACTAAGCAGAGGAAAGTTTCACATCACGTAACACAAATTATCTATAATCTCCCATATCCATTCAAAATAAAAGGAAATCGTTGTTATAATTTCTTTAAAATAATGATAATGATCATACTTAAATTACGTAGTTTACACAGTCAAAAAGTTACAATTATTGTGCAGCAGTACACTAATGAAATTAGGGACATGCTACATATTCATAGCACTATAGTTATTCATCCTTCGTGTCATCTCATAATATATTCATCCCATCATCACTAATTTCTACTATTACTTACTGATGAGAGAACAATTATTCTTAATTATACAATTGAGTAAATTATGTACGCCAATTTGAGTCTATAGTGTCACAATATTTGCGCAGTGGTATAAATAATAAGATAAAAATTTCAATAATTTTTACATCCTGTTTATCTCTGCACAACAGAGGTATTCTATTTACATCTTGACATTGACACGTTATACTCAAATACGTGAATAATTAATATTATTACTGCTGGCAATCTGGGCCCTGGGCTTTTTTTTCAACCAGAAAGGATTAACTTTGTTTTACATTCAAAGAAATATTCTATAGTTAGTTTTGTTTACCCAAAAACAGAAAAACCCATGTTAACATTGTTTGATACCATCAGAATAGAAAGATATGATACAAATATAAAAAGTCAAAAGTTTTTTAAAATTTTTCCTTTTGACTCAAATACAACATGGATCAAATGCTTACTTAAATTAGTGTGTATCCACGTGGTATTTATTTACTCTAGTTTTTTAAATAGTATCAGAGCTCATTAGTATTATTATATTGCGTCTGTTGCTGCTATTTACTACTTATGTACATATTGTATACACTCTTATTAACCTCGTATGACCTTAATAAATAACATAAACGTTTTTTTATTCACAAACCTCTGGATATTCAAATATTGTGTGGATTACATAAAATGAGTCGAAGTTTTGGTTTTACTAGGCCTTGCCCTTCCTTATCTTTAGAATTAATTAGTAGGTTACGAATAGTTATCATTACATATTATATACCTGAATATCATAATACTAATTGACTCATTCAGCTTCATGTATCTTTATAGGAACTCAATTGAATATGGAAACAAAGGGAAATTAAGTTATAAATATAAATAATGATATTGGGAATTATTACTACTACTACAGTTTTTTTACATATGTAGTAGAGTGGGTTGGGTTGATGCAGATGAGATTCGTTTCTGATTAGGATTCAGCTCAAAGTCGCCCTGAAACATGTGCTGTATGGATTAGTGTCATGGGTAAATCCCCATGGATAATTTTCGCGTGCCTTTTGCGCCTCTTCGCGTCTCTCTATTCTTCTGAAAGCTTCAAACTAAATGAATGATTTCCTTAAAAATGGAAAACTTTTTAAGTAGACTTGGACTGTATTTTTTGTATGGATAGTATGTATACATTACAGAGTTATAATTTAGGATTACAAATGATTTCCATGCAAATAATGACATATTATAAGAATAGGTAACAAATAGTATTATCTTTTCCTGGCAGTGTAGCATATGTGTATGTAATTTCCATTTAAATTTATAAACTAGATTACAACGACACTACACTACTCTTACTATTGTAGCTTGTGTAAAGTTTTTTAGTTCTGGACTCCAAAATTCTATTCTACTTTTTTAAGTAGAGCAAACTCAACGGGTAATAATTAGATCAGAGTGTGCAGTAGAAGAAGTAACCAGTTATAGTAGTAGTAGTGATAATTTTAAAATTGTAGCCAGTTTGAGTTAGTTTTTTAAAGTATATACTCGTATTTGAATGTCGTCGTATGTAGAAGTACTAGTAGTATTGAATTTTCCCATGAAAAATATACTCCTTTGTATTCAAAGTTATTGCAGCAACTCGGACGTGAGTTTCATGAAATGTGGCGGAAATGTAATTACATGGATATTCAATTATCCAGAAAAAGGAATTACGAAAATTTTATATAATCCAATTATATCATTCGAAGACATCAGTACTACAAAAGCTACTTTATATACTAATTTCATTGTTAATCCCTAAAATAACAAAACTGTTATAATTCGACACGATTCTATAAGACTTCTTGTTGATCCATCTGGCTGGATGCGTTTATTAAGAGAATAGAGTTAGCGATGGATATGCCAACAGCAAAGAAATAAATACTAGTTAAGGAGAATGTGGTACAACTACCAAGTAGTTTTAATCTAAGTTTCAAGGGGATGAGCACAATTTAAGAAAATGAGTAACAAACATCTTTCTAGAAGTCTAGAGTCTTTCTAACAGAACGGTTGTTCTCCAGTGTAAATTAGTTATACAAAGTTTCTATTCAAAGGTTGGGAAGCACTTGACAAAACTTACAAATATTTACTCTTGAGACGTATTAAGATTTTACCAGCATTGGGTACTAGAGAAGAAGTAGTAGTAGTTGTAGTTTCAATTCAAAAACTTTTCGTTTTATTTAGTGACTGGATGCATACAGATATAAATTCCGGATTGATTGCCACATGAATTGGGTTGGAAGTTGAAAGTTGCTTGATTATACTTGGGTCATTTATCAAGCTACCTTTTATACTAGCACTACTCCCTAGTTAGTAGTAGTCCTCCGCTTTACATGAGTTTAATAAAAGAATCAATCGCTTTTTAGGTAGTGATGGTGGTGGTTGTAATGTTAGAGTTGTATGTTGGTTGGTAAACAGGATTACGTGTCATATAGATTCTTCCATAGATTTCCGAACCTTTTGAACCTACGAACCCCCAACAGTTTGTATCTTTTCTGATCTTTAGTGTATAAAGCGCGACCCTTTGTGAAACACAAATGGTGTGGTACAAACTAAGACTAATCACTTTTTTCTAGTCTTGGATTATTAATTAGTACCAGATTTCACTTTGATTAAAGTTTTTCCTCGGCTTAATATACTTTACATTGTATGTATATAAGCCTAATATCTACAAAGTATTAATACTTAGGTAGTATACTTACCTAAGCACCTAAATTCTAGCTGAAGTATTTAGGTAACTGTAATAGAGAAAACACCACGATAAAAAACGAGTACAGTGTATAATATATGTTATGTTATTACTATTATTATAAAAAACGAACAAGGCAGACTGCTTGGGTACATAAAGCAGTCTGGTCAACAAAGTTTTGGTTAATCTCTCCCTGCGGTGCCTCTTCCATACTTTCAGTCCGTGATTTTCTTTTTCTGTGAAGATTTCTGATATTATTTTTTTACCATTTTTGTACTTCGTAGAGACTAATAACTCCGACAATTGAAGAGACTTTTGGTCTTTGTATTTTCTCCACACAGCATACAACTTTTAACTTTAGTAAAGGCTGGAAGTTATCTTTTTCGATTTCTTTTTTTCCTTACAAAGTTGAGACGTCTTGTAGTATAGAACCCAACCTGGTTGAAAAGGTTTAGGTATATTTGGGACTATAGGATATTGCTGGTGATGGTAATGATGGTATTTCTCCGTCAAAGAAGGAGTTGAGACTTTAGTACAATTTCGTTGGAAATTAATAGCCATTACGATGCACGAAAATTGGTTGTGACATGTGGCGTGGCAATTTTTGGTGACTGAAGGTATAGAAGAAAGGCGATTTCCTCGTTGAGGCATGAAACTTTTTTTTTCCAGAACTCTTTTCGATGGCGGTTGTTCGATGTCCCTTCCTACCTATTATCATTTCATGGTGAAAGTCATCCCCGTGAATGAAATGGGCATGAAGATACAGCAAAACTTCCGTCTTGAAGCTCACACAAACCACTCATCCTTCTGATTTGGTGAAACGTCACTGTCATGAAAAGATAACATTTTTGTTATTTCGTTACAAAGTTTAGAAAAACGGGTGGAGTGTGCACATGAATCAAAAATATAGATGACATTTTCCCTCTTTTCTGACTTGTCAGCGCGTTAACGTTTGTCGAACGGTTGACAGGCTGTAAATTATTTAATGAAACTATAACACCCAATCTAACTCACATAATAAATATGGTTTGAGCTGAGTTCTGAAAAAAGCCACTGAAAGGCCTGTATAATCAAAAAGAAGAAAGCACATTTGTACCTTCTCCCATAAAGGTAAACATTGATTAGTGTTTTCCAAAGCTTTATGGAATGTGGTAAACGGCTATGAAACAAATTGGAAAATACATCCGAAAGATAAAAATCTGTGTTACGTAGTGTTTCTAAATGTTACATTCTTCATAAGTTATATGCCTTCGATAAGCTAAGTTAAGCAAGAAGATTGTAGTAAGCAGTATCGATTCATCAATAAGCCATATTATAGGTAGTTCGTATCGAGAATAAAGTAATTTAGTTATCTTCCCAAGGGATGAAATAATTTGATAAGGAAACCTTGTGTATTTCCTTCACCAATAACGAATTACATACTTTCTCCTTTTGATCCCTTAGGGTGAAAGTCTACGTTTTATATTTTCTCTTTGCCAAGCCAGAACTCTCTAAGAGTCTTTCTTCTCTATGAATTAGTTTTGAAAGTAACGAAAGATCCTTAAGAGATTGGAGACTAATAATTTATTTGAGGAAAGGAAAAGCGTGCACAAAAAGATATACGTGAAGTGAAATTTCACTTTGGAAGACGAATATACAAAGTTTGAAAAAACTTGATTCCCTACTGTAGTCTGAGATAAGAAGTGAAAGTAGTATAGAAAATGTATACAGCAAGCTAGTTTCAGTTCAGTAGGTAATATTGTGCTACTTAAGTCTATATGAGTTCAAGAGAGGTTTTGAGTTTTGGATGGAAAAGAGAGTAAGGATGAATTTATATAAGCTCTTACGTTGTCAGAGGCCGTGGAGGATTTAGTTTCCCATATAACATCGGCGAAGGCGCGTCTTGGTGTACCCTTGGCTTTCCGCAGGGAGATGCAAGTTTCCCGACTTGTGAAGATTTTCTAATGTAGACTGCTGATACTGACTATGAAGACCCGGCTTGTCACTTAGCGTTATCAACGTCCCGGCTCCATTAGAACCAGAAGCTTCGTTTCGACTATCTGCAAGGAAGCGAAATAAATAGAATAAAATAAGTGAATAGTTTTATATAATCTTAAGTAGAACATTGAGCTTGTAAGAGGATTTATATTTAAGAGTCCAGCTTTTAGAGAGTTATGAAACTACTTCCGTTTCAATGCTTATGATTTCATAACTAAAATACAAATGATGTGCTAACGTCTTCAAAGTTGGACTTTAAAGTTAAGCTGGAGACAAAATAATGTGTCATAGAGGTGAAGTAGGCTGAAACAAGGTAGATATAATGTAGTACAGTTAGACTTACTTCCATGATTATAAATATCTGGAGATTGAGACGATGAAGTGTTCTGCTTTCGGGAACAAAAACAGAAGCAAGTAACAACTATCACGGTAGATATCACTATGAGGCCACCAATTATCCCGAAACGTAAACTCGAATCGAGAGAAGTTAGTATGTCGAAGATATTACCTGTAATAATAAGATAGAGAATAGTTTAGATGAATATATAGACAGTTATCATACTTAAGTTAGATTGTATAGGTAGTTCCGAGTCAAATTTGATACCTAATTTTCATTACACATGGACAATCTACATGACGGCTGGTTTAGTTATGTAAAAGAGTAAGGAGGGAAAGATCCCTTGATAGGAGGAGAGTATAAGAATATCTAATTAAGCTACTTAATGTTCTCTTTCCTTTAATACTGCCGAAAGTAATTAGAAAGTGGAGAAAGGCACCACTAGCATTTATAAGCATTAGCTCAACTTGGTATTTGTCTTAGTAGCGTGGCACTAACACAAGAGAAAGTACTTTACTTCTCATTCTCATAGACCCGGTTGGTTTACCAACCCTATCCATGACTACAAATGAGTAGTGATTGGCATGAAGAAGATGGGGCACAGAGTGAAAGTAATACCGACCAATTTAATGAGAAGAAAGCTCAACGGTCTACGATCCATTACGTTTTAAGATCGGATACATGATGATCATGGTCTTATGAGTTTTACAACCAAACCTTGTCCCAACTTTACCAACTAGACTCAAAATATAGAAAGAAGTGCACATACCAATCTAATAATATTATTATTATAGATTGTACCTACACGTTAATACACTATATATAAAAAACAGTCGTAACATAGAAACATGTTACATTGAATATGGTTGACTCCATAGTCAAGTAAGGAGTAAGTTTGTGAAGCACTCTGGAAGTAAAAGTAAAATAAAAAAAAGTAGAAGTTTTTTACAGGGTTTTGGAACCATTCACACATAAGCATGCAAGTCATGCAGGAGTATATTCCAAGAGTTTAGTTGCCTTAAGTATATTATGTAGTATGAAAGACTTTTAGTAGTGTGACTATATATTTACACTACACATACTTTTTTAGAATGAGTATCGATCATTACGGTCGATTTTTAACTTTAAGAGAAAAACGAACAGGTCCATCGACAGTGGAAAACGGGTATTCTGCACGTAGTTCACATACATTGTACATAACACATAGTATTATTACCTATTAGACTCACCTTACCTTAAAATATACCTATAAACTTGTGCCTTCACGTTTGAAAAGAGATCAGAAAGCACGAAAGAATAAGAGGGTTTTCTAAGTCAGAGATGGTAGACCGAGAAGAAGTTTAAGAAAAGTGACAAGACCAAGAAGACCGACCAAAAAGACTAAACCTAACCACTATACCGAGTACGATGTACCTGACTGGTAAATCCTGTGAATTTAATATGGATCGGTTGGATAAAACGTGGTGGTGAAAATATTGAAACTTTTACTTTGCATGCAAATATACAGCTTTTAGCTTCTTTGCATTACATTTAGTTTTGTGTTCGATTCACAACCTTTTTAAGTGTATCTGCTTTTTTTACTGGAGTTATGCTTATCTCTGGGTAGAAAATGTTAAAACGTTGCTTAGGATGTGGTTCTTTGCTCCTTGATCTTAAATATTATGTAATATGTAAAATCGCAAGGTGATGGCTTATATATAATGCTGGTAGCAAGTCCTTTCAAAGTCGACGGTACCATCTTCACATTTGAACCATCAACTGACTTTCTCCAGTAAAAAGAAAGATCAAGACAGACGGGTAGTAGTGGTGGTAGTGGAAGTGGTAATTCTGAATATGAACCAATGGTTAATGGGATTGAGTACTGGTAGCACTCCGAAGTACGAAATAGCAAGTATGAATACATTTTGTATTTTACGGAAGTGTATGAAATGAAGATTAGATTGAATAGTATCCGTCTTCCTTTCTCCAAAAGAAAAAAATGAGACTTACTCGTACAGTTGGCAGACCTTTGCTCGTCCGACCCGTCCAAACAGTTTTGCACAGAGTCGCAAAGTAAGCGATTGGTGATGCACATATCTTGGCCACATAAGAAGGCATCTCGGCATCCTTGTTCTGAAATTGAGGAAAAAAACACACATACAAAACAGTTAGATATGAGTTTTAAATGTTGAAATGGTATGAACGGCCAAGTTAGACGTGAAAAGTTAGAGGAATCCATAGAAGTGAAAAGTAAATTATATTTATTCATCTTCCTCTTGGCTTCTCAGCATCTCAGCAGTAATGTCAGTAGGCCTAACTTAGTCTAAATGCATTCACAGCAGTCAATTTAAAACTACTAGTGTATATCCCCTCATACAAGATACATAATGGTTGCATTCTCGTATTACAATATTTGAGAGTGAAATCGACTTCTTCTTTCACATACTAAATATTCCATCCATCCATCTATGCATCCTTCTCATTGTCAGCTTTCCATCTATCTAAAGATTCTAACTTGCTCCCGACTGATTCCTAAATTTGAATATCATATGAGATAAAGAGCTTTTCGCCTGAAGAAAGTCCTTTTCCTTTCTCCTCATCTCATTTTTTCAGGTATGCATGCATAATGTAAGATGGAAGAAGGAAAAATTGCGTCCATTATACTACACAATGCTCATGAATGTACGAAAACGACAGGGACCAGTAGTAGTAGTACATCAGCTACTAGAACTAATATTAAAGAGTGTATTATATAACTGGTGTGGAATAAGACCAGAGAAAAACATAAACTTTTTCTGACACACCTTTCAGCCAGGTTTTGAAAAGAAACTACCTAAGCTAAGCTAAAGGTATCTAACTAAATCTTGTGTGAGTGAGTTGAGTTCGATTCAAGCTTAGAGTCTTGGAGTTAAAGCTTTGTTATTAGAGTTAGACTTAACCTCGAACCCGAACCGGGGTTTCTATCAAGTACGAAACTTTCTTCGATAAATCAAATTTTTCCATTCTTTAACCCCAACTTCTGACTTCCTGATACCGTCAACTATGTTATGGTAGTGTGGTTGGTGATGATGGTGATGGTGATGGTGATGGTAAAAAGATGATGATGATAATGGTATCGTAGTAGTGGTATGGAATGAATGGCGTGTGATATCCTGGCAATCTTGGTTCATTTTCATTTAGACTCAAGCTTAGATAAAAAAAACTTTCTTTCTTCATTTCTTGCTTCTGATCGCTTTCTCCTTTTCCATCATTTCCCTAATCTGAATAAACACTACGAAGGAAAGAGATTTTTGGCAGAAGGTCCTAACAAATAATAACTAGGTGAAGTTACTTAATATATGGAAAAGGTATAAAGTTTTATAGGTACTCAGGCTCTGACTACTGAACTCATTTACCCGTCTGCGGTAAAGTTAGAGAGTGAAGGAACTTTCCGAAAAATATCATCTGCCTAGTCTACATGAAATTGAATAAGTGTGCCATCCGCATGGGATTTTTACACTTTTGGGAGGTAATTTATTCTACTGTTAATGATCATCATAGATAACTAATGGAAAGCGTTTATTCTACATCTGCACAATCCATGAAGGTGATTATCTTCTCGTGACACTAATGAGGACCATCTTTCACTCTTTTCTCCTCATCATTTATTATTTTTATCATTTGTAACAATGTCCTCGAATAATAGGAGATTTTGATTGATCCTAAAATAGCTTTTTGGAGCTATTATCTCTCACTCTGCTACGCAACGAGGAAAGGTATATTATTATTCCTTGAAATTGGAAACGGAAGTAATTAAGCCGAATGAAATCACGAAGGGTATCCAAGCCAAGAAGTTCATCCTGATCAAAAACCTTCCTCGTAATAACTTAAGCCCTGGTTACCAACGGTGTAATCTGATAACAACAACCCAACCAATGTGACAAACTAGCAAATCGCATTATATAAAGCTTGGCTTGGCTTCTGCTGGTGCTTAGTGGTGCAAAAGTTTAGTGTCGAATGTCGAGTGTCAAAGGTCTCAAGTATTATGTGACGTGAATAGCTGTATTAGAAAATCTTCTTTTAGTACCTATTACCCTAGCATGTATGAGGTCCATAGAACATTAGAACATGGACAAAGTAAACTTAGTTTAAGAGACATTAACCAAAGTCATAGTTTTCAGTAACATTGGCTCCACGAGGATCATTGTATGTAGGGGTTATAGTTTTATTCTATGGAGTACATTTAATAGAAACACCATTATTATAGGAACCAACATGGCCAAAATCTAGTAGGATGGTTGTGCGATAGAAGAGAAAGAGAGGATTTAGACACTAATACCAACTGACAATGAGTGATATCTTTCCGAGTATTTTTGTTTCTCGTGATGATGATCCCATAACATTAATAAACGAAAGAAATATCTGTCTCAAAAACTTACTACTAGCTTCTTTAAATGCTGTGATGACCATTGTAAATTTGTTAGCTTCAGTACCCCAGCTATCAGCAGTGAATCTTAGTGTGACGTGATGACTATTTGTCTTTATGGGGTTGATGGTCTCCGGGCCTAGAAAACGGCATGATAACTCCGCCTGCAAATACCAAACAGATACTTTTAGAGACTCTCTCAGTAGTAGTCACACTGATATTCATAAATAGAATGGAAACTACTGAACACATTAATATTATAAGTGAGAAATAATATAAAATGGTTAAAATTCAGTCATGCTTTGATAATGTCTTTTGTCTGCCTTTCAGAAAACAGACTGACTGAATCTGACACATGAATGAATGAAATGGACGTTGAAATGGAAAATGATAGATCGATTTGAGGGTACGATTCAATTCAAACTGAAACAGTTCAGTGATTGTGGGTGGGAGTAATATAACGTATAATTCAGAATTTCAGACACAATTTTATTTTTCCCCTTACATTAATATTTCATTCATCTCTTTTCTAAAATAAAATATATTATTGCTTTATCTCACGCTTTTATTATTCCTATTATACAATACAATAGATATTACTACTACTTTATATGCTAGTCGAAAGTCTGTGATTCATTTCGGTAAATAAATATTAAATGGAAACAGTTGAATGTGTAAAGCTTTAACATTAATCAATGTGATTAAACACGACGGCAATTCCAAATTAACTGAAACCTTACATACATACCAACCCCTGGTATTTCTCCAGCGTAGAAGTGGTAACTGCCAAGTTTGCCGCTTCGTTAGTAGTTTTTTAGCACCACAACCGTCAAGTCAGTAAACATTAGTGTGGACGCTAAATGCTTAGAAAAAGTGGAGAAAGTAGCCTAACTACTAAAAGATATTGCGGACATTACATTACCCAGGACTACAGTTACAGTTAAAGGTTCACTTCTTATTTGTAACTGTAACTGGGAAATTGTGTACAAAGATATGGGGCAGCAGTAGTATAAGGAGTAAATACACGTACAACGATCCATGTAAAAAACGATAGGAAAGTCAATATTTCTTTCACAGCCGGCACCCTAGCTACTTATTTTTCACTTTAGATAAGAACTAAGATTTGTCGAAAAGTCGGAATCACTTAATACTTTATACAGACTAGTAGATATATTATATACTAAAAAGAAATAAGAGTTTCTCTCACAAGTTCTTGTGTTTCATGTTAAGAATTTTTGTAACAGAATGAAATCTAGGATTGTATCCTTTTATAAAATCTAAGAAAGTAAAAGGCTTGCTCAATATAAGTAAATTAAAATTGCATTAGCCTCTTACAATAATATTTCGATTTAAATGGTGTAAATTCACGCAGCTACTTGACATGCAATCCATAGTTTAGGGGGACCAAATGGGGTAATAATGAAGTATTAAAAATCAGGACATTATCTCCTTTCTCTTAGGTGATTAGTGTGTTTCAAAGAATATAATAAATGGGAAAATAATTCAAATTTTAAAGACACTAAAAGCAAACACTTTTACCCTGATACGGAAAAAACCCACACGAATGACTAAAAATGTTATATCTTATCCCAAAACCCGAATCTTTTTGCTTACCCTAGAATTGCCGATGGCATTTGCCGAGTCGTAGATATGCAAGCGATCCCCACACTCCATGTTAAATTCAGTGAATCGTATAAGGAATTTCTGAGTTGTATACTCTCCCGTGAATGTTACTACACAGTCTAGATTCTTGTCATTCTTTGAGACAATTACAGCCCCGTCGATCCTCCTGTGCATCTGAGTGGGGAAGTGACCTTTGCAAAGGTTCGCCAGCTCGACTGCAAAGAAATATATAAAAAAAACACGCCACATTAGAATCCCCCAGGGTCACCGAACCATGCAAGACTGATCCGATTTTGTGATTGGAATTTTAGAATGCATTGCATGGACATATTATATTATATTGGTTGGACAAAGACAAGCATGAATACAAGAATAAAATGTCGATGTCGTCCACAAAAGATACGGAAATGAAGGAAAAGCTTGTGTACACTTGGAAGTAACACTAACACTAGCATATTCAGAGCATAATATGAGATGCATCAGCTAGTTGGATGTGCATGTCTGTAAAATTACGCTAGAAATACTTGACTGCAGTTTTTACTTTTAGACTTTTAGACATGAATGTTTTCTCAGCTTGAGTAAATATCCAATGAAGACACGGAAAGAAGGCATGAAGAAGTTTATGTGTATAAAGGAAAGTCTGCATAAAGGCAGGCATAATTTTTATGATCAAAGGGATTAAAAAATACATGGTTAAAGGCAAAGTGAGTAAAAAACATGAGCACACCCTTGATGTGACAGGTTGTCTAGTTTTTTTGATTAGGGACTTGAAGTTTACTCAAAGTTGGTTTAAAATGAGAGTTTTAACGTGGCTTTACTACCTTACTGCTAAAACTAACTACTATTGTAATATGGATTGAAGTTAATAAGAAGAATGTTATAAAATATAAAAAGCTTTTTGTATAACGTAATACCGTAAAAACTTTTCTTTTACATCTTGGGGTGGCAATGTGGTAGTGGGTAGTATAGATAGTATTTAGTTTTAAGGAGCTTTGAAAGCTTTTAAGGATGCATAGTGTACTTTACACCGTGTAGGTGATGCAGTAGGTGTATAGTTTTATGTGGTATTGGTATTTATAAAGCTTTGAGGAAGGAAGTGGACAGAAAATCGTTATGAGAAAATGGAAGGTTCTTGTTTGCGATTTATAAGTATTCTATATGACTTTATGCACACACCTGCGTCTTCTTCTTAGGGCTTAGGGATATATAATCCAGGAATTTTCTTGGGACAATGAGAAGACAAAGAAAAAGTGTTTTTATGGTTGTTGTCTTTTTAATGAACGGGGTTCTTGAGCTTAGCAGATAATTTTATGAAAGTGGAAAAAATAATAGTGTGAAACCTGATAATTGACGAGAAAAGGGATATCTGTGAAGGAGAGTGTAAAAAGACAATGACAGGGACAGTTATTACTGAATTGAGCAAGTGTTTACCAAACCTAGCAATTTAGTTTCCACTCAAATGCTTAAACACTTTAGAGTTTATCTGCGAAATTGTGCAAAAACATCAATAAAATGAGTAATAATTTTAAGAGCGTGGTAATTCTACTTTTAGTAATAAGTGAGCAATAAAATCAGTAAATAACATTAAGGAAGGATTAGGTCACGGGTTCATAACATTAATTTTCCTTTCAAGCTATGTAACATCCTGCCTTGCCTCTCTACCATAGCTGTTGTAGTATGTATTAAAGTGTTATCTATTATTTCTGCAAAAACGTGACTCCCAGCTAAGCATGACAGGGTTCCCAGTAGGGAGTAATGTCCCAGTCTTGGCTTTCTGTCACCATTTCTAACTACGAATGAACCAAACTGTACAACTAACTGACTTTGACTTTCTCCAAAGTTTTTATTCTTTACCTTTTAGGTATAGGTTGTGTCTATTTGTCTAACAATACAAGATACGAGTCTTCTTCCATACATTTTATTCAGGATGCATGCCCATGAAATTGTTTAATGTTAGCATTTAGAGCTAGAATCTAGAAAAAGCAGAGGTAGAATTATTAGCCCTCGTTTGGAGACTTGGAAGAAAATAAAGTAAATTGTCTAAAAAATCCCACGTGACAGAAAAGAAAAAAAGCCAAAAAGATTTGCTGTTCTACGAACCATGTTATAAAATGAATTATATCGTTAGTGGGTTCCCGTCACCCGATACCTTAGATTCCAAGCCAACCTAGAGAGTTGTGTCTCATTTTATGCTTTACTTTGAAGCAGTTTAGTCCCACTAGCGTTATTTACTCGAGCCTTACAAGGTAATTTAACAACGTATGTACGTGATGATAAAGTATCCCATTTATTGAAACGACAGGTGCACCATCCATCCCGCGGTTTAATACTACTCTGAAGCTGTGAAGGGATTTATTTTATACGATCTCTGGACTGGAACTGAACAATAAGGTTTAAAGTTGTAAGTTTCGACCTACCTGAAGCCTCTAAGGCTTTGCAATCCTACCAAACAAGTATGTTGTACGTATGTGGTATGTAGCAAAGGGACAAAAGAAAAGGATTTAGGATGCATATGGGAGCACTTAAAACTTGTGCACCGATTAAGTTTTGGATAAAGCTTGTTGGCAAAGTGAGAATGAGAGAGTTTGAGTTCATGACCGTCGTTATCACAATCGATTAGAAGAGACGTGCTTCTTCCCATTCTAGATCCTATCCTTATCCTACAGGAAGGAAAGAGCAGTTAACGCTTTGCCATATAGACTCTTTTACCTACTGGATGGTGACGAAAACTACACAACACTACAATAGGCAATAGAAGGTACTTAGGTATTTCTGAGACCCCGAGATGACGATAAGGCATGTGTATGCAAAGTACTCGAGGATCTAGATAAATACTAGTACAACCTACAACAGACTACAACTACTACAAAATACAATTCATTCCGCACTACTACTACTACTTACTTACTTATGGCGACCACTATTACTACCACTACTAACTATATATAATGCTCGAGAACTCTACAAACAAACATAATGAAGTCTCTCACTGACTCTAGGACTAAGAACTAAGTGAGAACTGCTTTCCCTGCCATGCTTCCTTGTCTTCCGGCATTATTTATGCCTAGAGAAAGCTGTTATAATATTATCTCCTCTTGTACATTAGTTGTTATAAATGGTCTTGCTTTAAGTATCTCCCTGGTTGTATGGATGTAACAACTACATGCACCCATATTCTCGTAATAAGTAAAATAAAGTGAAAGTGAAAAGCTGTGGTTGTGGCTTCAGGAATATATTATTGCATTAATATTATTACGCTTTCATTGTCCCACTACTACTACTACTGCTACTGTCAACTTCTTTAGGCATATATGCATTAAGCTTCATGTTTACTATCACAGTGTAGTAGTACTTCGTGGTACAGATAATTGGGGGAAGTAAATGTAATTTAACTTACAAATTTCTGTCCCTCCTGTATGACCCTCGGGACCATTGCCGGCAACGATAGTGGTGGTTGATGAGGACCATAGTAGTAGTATAAACAGGTAAACTGTCGTGTAGAATAGGGAGCTCATTGAAAACATCCTTGTAGATGTCTTCAGTGCCCTATGCACTTGTGTACGTAACTGCGTATCCTGAAGGTAACACCTTTTCTGAGTCTTTTGATTCAGATTCCTTTCAGAGTAAATCTGTCAGCTACTCAATGTTAGTTTCAGGAGAATTGTTAAATTTACTTTCCAAGTACTATTATTATTAACTTAGTTACTACATAGTGTATATTAACGGTACCACTTTATAGTATGAAATTCGCCCCACAATGATAAGTATGGTTTTGCTTGCATACTAGGTAAATGGAAAGAGCACATTTTACCAGAGATAGAGTTGGTAGTGGCAGTTGTATTTAGTTGCATGTGTATCGTTCAAATGGTTCACATTAGCATCTCTGTAAAATTTTATCTATAACAGAATTCACTTTCTCTGGGCATCTAGTACTAATAATATTCCAATGCTAACCATATCATAAGAAATCATCATATCATACACATTAGCTTTGCCAGTTGTGTAGTTGAACTCTTTAGTAAAAGTTGGTTTCCCAGATAGGATTGTGTACTTTCATGCCTATGATGAAAGTTATGAATGTAGGAATATTTTGCTGGCAGAATATTATTTGTTGTTGGTTGAATGGTAGGTAAGTTGTGTTAGTGAAGTCAGTAGTAGTAAGTCAGAACTGAAGTAGTGTAGTACCACGTACCAGTCACCTTCACATTATATCATAGAAAATTTCCTTTAGTATATGTAGTACATCCTCCGATAGTAGTATTTGGTTGGTGGTGGTGGTACTAAAGCTTATGATGATTACTTTTGGAGAAAGTCAAGTATTTTCTCTTGGGTGTTCCCATTTTCATGTGCCCACTCACCTAACAGCAATAGCAACTACTAACTTTGTATCTAATACTCATATACTCTTCAAGTTGTCAGTTCCCTTTTATTAAGTAACATTTTCACCCTCCTCCTTATCTACCATTTCAATGTTGGTTCTTTCTGCCTCTGAGGTAGTTTTGGATGTAGCTAGGTATTTTATGTAAATATGCGTG
>JAQGAA010001339.1:0-16101 GCA_034696425.1 Isotoma viridis | reverse complement strand
GCCAATGCAACCAATTGCCATTCCAAGCATGCATATCGCATGATACGTGTACACAATGTCCTATCGTATCTCTATCTCGAACTCTCTTACTAGAAACTGCAACTCAAGTTAGAAACATGAGTATGTAGTTATAATATTATTACAGCTTTAATAGTATCCTCTGGGTACCTATTATTATTATATGAAAAAACCACGTGCCACAAACCACCATGCCCTAGGGTCAAGGGAGACCTGTCAACTGGGATTAGAATTTAGCTCAAGTTGTCATTTCATATCGTGTCATTTCTCTCCATGCACCCGGGTCGAAAGGTGCATAATAAGCGATATTAAATACACGTGCATATGTACCCATTATCAAACAGTCAGTGGGGGTTTTGCTATATAGGCACAAAAGCAAGAGTGAATTCTATTTAATTAATCATCAAAAATCAACCTCTTTGTACTTTTTGACATCGTTAAAGAAACCGATGATACTGATTCATTATTTTATATCATTTATTTAGCTATCAAAATTAAGCAAATTACATGTTTTCTTGCTCTACATTTTTTTTACCGGAGTAGGGTATTGTGCTAGGAATAAGATTTTATATTAAAAAATACAAATCCCTTATAATATGTGGTCACAGACTATAATCATGAATGACCTTATTCCTTCCTAAAGCTTTTTAATTTCATAAACTTTGTTACATTGTGTATTTTAAAAGTAAATCTTTTTATAAGTGTAGAGTGAAGGTAAATGAAAAGGAAAAACATAATAATTTGTGTCCTTAACAAGTACACACACACTGCCTCTTTGTCTAAAATGATTTCTGAATGTGTCTGATGGATCTGCTGATCTTACTTAATCTATAGTCGTAGAAAGTGTTGGCTGACCAAAGTAATTATTTTCTTAGAATAATAATAAGTGAACAGGTATTTATTAATACCTCGTTTAAAATTTCTTTATAAAAATAACTATTTAACTCATTATTTCTTGGCGAGTTGTTCTTAAATGTTTTCAGATTGTGTGTATTGAGTTTTAGTTAACGAGAGGGATTAGAAAGATTCCTTTCGAAGTAGTTTTAATCACAAGTAATACTTGCCCTACTATAGACTTTATTACTATTTGGAATTCTGTGTCGTACAGTAATAACGTGTTGGGATTTTCTTCAATTTTTTAAGGGAACGGAAGGGCTGCCAGGCCTATAGGGTTCGAGCGAATCTTTTATGATAAAAGTGTCTTGGGTTTACTCTTTACAACATCGATTTTACATCAATCCCAAATAGAGTATTTCCTCATCACACTCAAAATTTCCAAGAAACCTTTCACACATTACTAATGAATGGACCGATAAAGAAATAAGGGTGGAAATAATTTCTCTCTGTATTGTTGATTGTTAGTTAGGTAATAATAATATCAAACTCAATATATAATATAATATACCTTTATAGTTAAAAGTTATTGTATATTTGTTGCTTAAGATTAGGAGAAAAACAACTTTCCAACCTGTCACGACATTACTTCATTTATTCTACTTAGGTAGCTCAGTCTAGTGATATTATTATTACAGGTGGACAGCGTTAAGTAACTAACTGCTATCTTGAGCGTTTGTTCAGCAAGGGTAAAAAAAAGTTTTACAGCAACCAGAAGTAAAAGGAGAAAAACCTATAATTTTCTATTCGACTTTTTTTTTACCATTTCCAACCTCCTTGAGGAAAACTATTTTGCAAAAAAAGTGAAACATTTAACTACACCAATTATAAATAAAAGTCGTTAATAATGTTTTACTTTTTTTGGGGTAGTAGATATGAGTGGGGGATTAAATACTTAAGTTTATCACAGTTCCCTTACATGTAAATAAACCACGCTTGGATTTTTATCCAAAAACTTTATAAACGCTGTTTATAACTACAGCAACGCTTCACCCAGTTTTGTTAGATTCAGAGTTGTTCTTCAGAGTAAAGGGGGACTAAACTAATATACTACAGAAATGTTGTCAAAAAAGTCAGGGTACAATTAATACTTGGTAAAAGCACTTGAATCAAGATACAAATGAAAAGGTAGAATTATAAGTTCAAGTGGGATATGCATTTGAAGTAGTTGTGTAGTTATTTTGAAAGGACTACGTGTTTTAAAGTCTCTAGTAGTAATAAATGAAGCATTAGTGTATTAACTTTGGCATATGAATTGTGTTATAAGACAGAGCATATTATTCAATTCTAGATGATCCTGTGTAAATATAATGTTTCCTATTTATTATTATTATTTACTTATCTTTATAAACGAATGAGTAGAGAGTCGTGTGGATTTATTTAGTTTGGATTTAGATTTATTTACTAAAGTAGTAAAAGTAGTAGTAGTAAGGGAGAGGCTTGTTTGTCCAAAGGATTATTTTAACTTTATTAGAATATAATACTAGGAATGAGACGGATGAATACACACAAGCAGAGTGGGTATCCAGTTCATTGAAATTTTGCAAATCAGTTGTAATCCTGTGATTTAGCATGTTCTTGTGCAAATATTTGCATGACTTTCCATGCCCAGAGAATAACATAAATGTCTCATTTAGGTGTTCCTCCCTCCTCCCTTGTTCCTTTTCGTATGGACTCACTCACTGAATTCTAACTACTCACTAATACCCTTTTGCTAAATTATTATTTACATGCAACCTCACCTAAGGCCTAATTCAGAGATATGGTCCATCAGGGGTTTGTCTAGGAAGCATGTGGATTTTTTTAATATTAAGAGAATTTTGAGACTTTTTAAGGAAAATTGACTCGTGCATTAACAAATATAGCAAAGGAATTTACATTTTTTGAATTCAAAAACGCTCAGAAATATTTTGCAAAGACTTTGTCTTCCCTTACTGAAATTTACTCTAGAGTTTACACAATGAATGAACGGCTCAGTAAGTACATGAAAGTTGCATGCAGTATTTTATAAAATTTTATAAGAGAATTGCATCGCATGTAGAAATGAGTTGGGAAGTAGGTACATGAACAATCTAGAGGCACCACACCACCACCACTATCATAACCACTGCCGGACCGAACACCCGGAAACTCCACCCATTCTCTCCGTTTTATTCAAAAAAACAAACAAATGTGAAATTTAATGCGCTATCTCCCTCATACAATAACTTAAGCATTTATATTCCATTATTAATACTTGTTATTATTAAGGTACATATGCAGTTTGAGCAATTCATCAGCAAATATACACTTAAAAGTCGGTGAGCAACAACTTAATCTGCTTGCTCAGGCACCACCAACGGCATCAAACTAGAGTGAACCCCTAATTGGCCATGGGGCATTCTCATGAAATGAAACGATATCTACATTATTATATGTCTAGTGTTCAACCTCAAGTGAGTAGTCTGCAAGAAGCTTATTCAATTGAAACCTTTTTGAATTAACATCATGCTATTTTTTACTCTCTTCGTGTACAAAATAATTTTCGGGTATAATAGGAATTCGTTGACACTCTGTGGGTATTGCTCATAAATCTGGTAATAAAAGTCACACTTTTTGTTTCCGTATGGATTAGAAATCGGATTTAAGTTAAAGGTTTAAATGAGCGAGTTTTTCCTGTTTAAGCTTAAACTTTAATGTCGTGACAGTTTTAAATGTAAATTTTATATTTCTTAAAAGACGACATATAGTTTTATGCCAGTGTCACCAGACATGCAAAAACATGCTGCGTTTTATACCAATTTTATTTATTGCTATTCAAAATTTCAAAATGTGTATAATAATCAACCTTCCTTTACGTTTATGAACAACCCATTTTGCAAATTGCTGACTGATTCACTCCTCCAAACTTTCTTAAATTGGAGAAACTAAAAAGGCATAGAGATCATACAAGGGTTACATGACATTATAGTATTTTGGTTAGTCCGATGGTGCCAGAGGTCTGCGGTTAGGATTTAAGAGTACAAGAAACTAGAATTCAAAGTGAATGAAGAAGTCCTCTTTTTGGTTTCGGTCTGTGGGAAGAAGGTGCACGGCTCAACCTCCGATACCGAGTTGGAAAATACTCGCCAAGTTTTTGCATTTGACATGCAAATAGCCACTCCACCACGACGCTTCTGACTTTCCTACACAAAAATATAAAAAATTGGCTTTTATAGTGAAGTGACTAACACTTTGAGGTTCACTTCGACTCAAAGAAATGCATCATACACACACACCCACACACTCAGACATTTACATTTAAAGGTGCCTATTAAATAATATCTCTCGTGTTGTATGCATCATCATCCTCTTTCTATGTCTTAGAAAAAATTTTTTAGGAACAAAAGAGTATCCACAAAAAAATATGATATTCATACTCGAATCATGTTTTCAACCCGATAGAGTCTGTAGGTACTCTCACTTTTTCAAGAGTTTCCGGACTTGAATGTGGATAAAGCTCACTTATTGCACTATTACATAAAACATACCTAAAATGGCAAAGGGTAGCTACCCCCAAAGGTTTTCTATTCTTGCATTTTAAAATGTTTGAGAGTTTCGACCTTTTAAAAAAGTCTATAGTTTCTCCATGTAAAAGTTTGAAAAATACATTAGTAAAAAAGTAAATTGTTAATTTAGAGCAAGATGAAATTCAAATATCTCTTAAAAATTGTGATACAAATGTAAAAAAGAATTTTAAATTTAGTTACAAATAAAAAAATGATCCATGGTTACAGGTTTTCAACTTTTCCAACCCTGCATTTGTGTATTATTATTGCTATTGCGATTTTCGAAGTGTATGTATGTTGTGTATGTGCGGACTTTGTAATAGATATTCCATCCGCGTACGAACATCGTACTCGAGAGAGGTTTCAAGCCAGAAACTCAACATCAACACAAAAGAAAATGACTTTATGTATTCAACGATTCTATTCCGACCTCCGATGGTTTGATAATATAAATAATATTACGAGGTGGGTCTAAAATGCCAAAAATTCAGGGTTTCTAACTTTCTACAGGGTTCAGTGTAAAATATAACTATTGTATATAGCGTCATCAGTCTGCAACGGGTCATCCAATTATCAATCATGTGTGTCAGGGCTTGGTTGAAAGTCTATAGAATTCGCCTGACGCCTACAGAGCTGTTGACTGTTGGTACTAACCTTACCTACGGGTGTTTTGTGTTCGACCCCATTGATGCCTAGAACCCTTCGCACTCTGACCTACACTTGTCCCAAAAGAAACAACTAGCAATCGGGGATTCCGAAATGAAAAATCACACATAAATTAGTATATATTCCAAGTATTACGAAATCTTAGATTGCTCAGCAAATAAAGAAAAATATATTCGAAGTTCTGAACAATCCCTATTATGTAAAAATGCATAAAGTAACAAAGCGCGTGTATTGCATCTAACTCAAACGCACAACAGGGTTTAAGTACCTATATATACATCAAAGATACATACCATTCTATTCAAATCGGAAATGCAAGTCCATGGTTTCATTTTATCAGTAGTGGAGATGGCCCATTTAGAATGATCCTTGGCCGCATCAAATTTCCCGTCAATGTCTGTCAAACGAGATTCTTCAATGTTTACCACATCCGGAAGATCCGGGTCACAGTGAGAGGTCATCCGACCCCCGGCTCCATTTCTCCAAGATTGCACAAGAAGATCGGTGTTGAGGGCAGGGGCAAGCCAATCTGAGTATATTCCTAGATAAATACAAAAAACCAGCCACAGTTAAAAAAAGTGTATGCAAATGCAGTTGTACAGTCAGCTTTCATATTATTATCCTATTTGTATGCAGATAAGAAGCCTTTTGTGCTTCCATAAAACATTCAAATTCATACACATACTCTCACCACGTATGTACATATACACACTAGGGTTTGTCTATTATCATGTGTTGCAAGTTTTTAGGTATTTTAAGCTATTTTTTACGCTGTGAGGTTGGCACAAAAGGTAATAGGGTTGCAGTTTCTTGATCTTTAAATAATTTTGTAGCAAGTGCATTATGTTCCTAGCTAACAGTTTATCAATGACACCTTATTCTATCTGCTTAACTTTGTAAATCTAGCTAAAAAGCTTTTGAAATAATGCTGAAACATGGTTTATGGACAGTTTTATATAAGTACCCTTGTACAAAAACAGTAGAAAGCTGTAGTAGTAGTGAGTGTTTTTTGCAAATATTGTACAAACCTTTTATGTATCTCGAAGACTTGGCAAAGACACTGAATCTCGTTCCACTACCACTACTACTGCTAATACCCGATGAAGGCAATGAAGAAGTCACGGTGAAGCTTTTGAATCCTTTAGTATTTTTCGTACTTACTTTGGACGTTTTGTTAGCGGTAACAACTTGTTGTAAATTAGGAAGGCGTATTTCTTGGGGAAATGCCGAGTCATAAAATGTTGGCTCAGAATAGGTCAAAATTTCTCCTAGCGTGGAATCTAATTGTTTATTGTCTACTGAAATGCAACTGAATATTTGTGCAAATTTTAGAGATGATGTCCAGTAGGAGTAGCTTTTTCTATTTGGTGAGGGAAAATTCGGTGCGGAATGCTGAATCCAGATTCCTCCTTTTTTTCCAGAGATTATGAAACCCTTTGTGTGACCTGGGTGGCTTCTATGCTTGGGTTTGTTCTTTTGGGTTGGTGGTTGGTCGTTATACATTACATAGGCTAGATTTATTTTCTGAAATATTTTTAAATTACCTAAACAAAATGAACTTTTTGGCCCATAAATAGCTTTTAGTTTGTAACAAGGTGATATCAAACGAAACAAGTAATGCACAATACGGAAACAATATACTTGACAAGAAAACCTTGAGAAATAAAAAACAAATAGAAAAATATGCATAATATCTCATACATAACCCAGGATAATCCCAGCTCATAATATTTTCACAAGTTATAAGTTAACAGTCTCACGAGTATCCAAATCAGGAAATATATTTCTAATTAATTCCTACAAGGCTAAAAGTTACCTATGAATTAAAAAATTAAAATGCCATTACCCAAACTCACATTATCATACAAAGGAGCCATAGTTACCCCCAAAATAGAATCATTTTGAGTAATAAGCTTCTCGGATGAAATCCAAGAGTCCGAATCGGGTAACAAAAACAAATATTTTGCTCCTTTCCACCTTGCAGTGTCTGAAGAGTTTGTGTCTCTTGGCAGCTTGTATACAATATACCTATAAAAATACATCCAGAAATAGCATCATGCTTCAGTTAAAGGATCACTTGAAAAAACAAATCATACATCTTGTAAAGCCTCTCTGGAGTAGTAGTAGTAGTAGTAGGAAAGAAAACCTTTCTTTTAAATTCATTCAGCCCCTACGTAACGTAACAATTTAAAGGTATTTTACGAGGAGAACATTGAACAAGGAGGGTTGGTTTACTTTTATGTTTGGGGTTCTAAGTCTTCTTCTAGAGGTAGTAAGTAAGTATTTATTTTAGGTAGTTTTATTTCTAGGTAGAAGAGATCTACACTACTCACCAGGGAACCTCCTTGCCAGATTCATCTTTGCAATTAATTTCTTGTTTCTCCAAAGAACTCGAGGATTTCACAAGTCCACGAGAATTTACGAGCCCAACCACTCCCCCTGTTACAAACAACCACAAAAACAATTCAACCACTCCCATTTAATACCCCTTTTACTTTAGAAGACCACTATGGTACTGAAATATTGTACTATGTCTAGTATATAACTCTCGGGTAGCTTGTTAAAAGCAAATAATTCTCTTCACAAGGTTAATTGATATATTCGCATTCTATTGTTAAAATATTATCTTATTTCTAAATAAACATACGAGGACTGTGGTATTTTAGCAGTTTTATCGATGTGTATTGGAATGATGATGAGTTTAATCTGATACTAAAGTCTCTCATAATCAACATTGTCTATTAAATGTATTGTGGAATTGCTACTGGTTTAGTTTATTACCTTAATGCTCCTTCAATGCATTAATTTACAGTTGGGAAATATTATTTGGGAAATATTAATTTGCAATAAGGTACTGAAAGTAGTGGCAGCTGGTTAAATCCACATTATTTTGCAAAAGGTGTAAATTCTGTATTGGCAAATTATTCATGCTGACTTTGTCGTAATTATTCTATTTGCCGTAGTATATCGCTTGCATCTTAAACGACTAATATCTGTGAAAAATATTAAATAGCTGAAGTATTAGAATAATTTTCTGGTGTCATTTTATCTAGTGTAAAAGGGGCCAAGGTACGGCCCTTCGGGCCGTACGGCCTGGATTCAAGTATCCACTCAAATCCAGCGTAGTTTCGGCTCTGCTTGCAGGTTGATTAGCAATCACACACGTCATATGTTTCTAGAACTAGTAATTGTTTATGAAAAAAATAGGGCGAGAGTGGCTGTCGAGTTTTTGAACAAAAATATGACGAATGTGGGTTTGCAGTTCCTTGTAGTGCTTATAGCGTTCTTGATATTATGAATGAAATGAATATGTGTAGTTGAGTGTGCATTTTAATTGGGATTGTTAATGAAATTATATTTGAAAGGATTTTTGTCAAAAATGCTAGTGTATAGGATAAATAATTAATTCATTAGTCACTCAAACACATTTGATATTTTTATTTGCAAATGTTTTTACTCATTATTAATTTTTTAAACAAAGAAACAGAAAAGACTTCCATGGGTTTATTACATGTGCCTCATATCTGCTCAACGTGTGCTAGATCATATTATACTAGGTATTTATTACTAGTATGACAAAATTCACAGATATGTCTTCTTCTTCGAGTGGTCTCAAGGATGTAAAGAATGTTTTAATTTTGTAAAGTGTACTTTACAAACTAACGATTTTTCCATTTCCACCGTTTTCGAGTTCTCCTGTTTGTTTATTAGTAGGATTGATAAAATACCTAATTAGTTTGATATTTTTGAATAATGTCGCAATATAGAATAAGAAACCCTTTTGAAAAATTCACTATAAATTTTTTTAAAACTCAAATGCTTTTATAAATAAAGATAAAGAATATATTGCATTCTATTCTTTTAATTTTCTCTACTTCTTTAGTGTGTGTGAGAAATCTAAAGTCTAAAGTTCATACAATTTATTTTCATCTCTAATCTTCTTTCTTACTAATTACAGTAATTATTCACGTCGATCGCCTGAACCTAAACTGAACGAAATGACTGTAACTTATAAAAAATACTTGTTAAAGTTATTTCTAGAATTTGCCCTACTTGTTTCTCTTATACCTTTAGCTCTTTTTATATTATTGTAGATTTCGAAACTTGTAATAAATCAAACGCTTTGGGTCGTTCATAAACTAGCAATTTCGATGAAAGTGATCTGTTTTTTAAATCGTTAAATTACATATGAACTCATAATAATCCTACTGTTGAGATGACCGTGTTGGGGAGTAGGGGTGGTTTACGCTTGAACACTTCTCGCTTATTGGCAACCAACACCCACCAGCCCCTACCTTGTCTATCTTTACTATTGCTAGAAAACTTTGTAATTTATGAACGATTCTTTCAAGTTTGTTACAACGGCCTCCTCTACGGCTATTGAACGAATTTTTCTTGCTTTCTTTATATTAAATCTCTGATAAGTCTCATTCAGTGGCAGGAGATGCATGCACGGCATGCTACATTAATTTCTAAAGTGGAAAGGGTAAAAAATCTAACGCCTTTTGAAAAATGTATTTCCAAGTGGGTAATGATACTTTTTACTAAAAGTTAAATGATACTTTGTGTGTACTATGTAATGAGTTCGAGTTTGAAGAAAGAATGCCATATGCTTGAAGCATAAGGAGTTTTCGGTTGTTTAGATGATGGTAATTTTCTGATGGTTATATTTACACTGAAATCTAGATATTATTAAGAAGGGGGTAATAACACTGATTATACCTTTAGATTTTTAACTTAAATCCTTTTCAATTTAACTGTTTACTAAAATAAAGAAAAGTAGTCACTTTTTAACACAGAGCTGTTGTTTGATCACTATTTTTAAGCTTTCGTTTTTTTTCGAAATACGCCTATGTTTTGAAAATTTCAATTTTCTGGTTAGATGAAATGAAATGAGCAATGTTTGCAGGAAGTTAATGATACAAAGCTACAAAAATGGTTTTTTATAAAATTTAAAGTCAAAATCAATGTTGAGGATTAAAGCATTGTTTAAAAACAACACTGTTATTAGTCTGTTTTAATGCCTTAAGACAATTTCAAGTCAGAATACCCAGTCACCAGTAGATAGAGAAGAGACTGAGAAATTGAGAAACCTCAAACGGAAACTATGTTACCAAAAGTATTTGTTGTTGTTGATATTCAGGTCACTAGGGATTTAAGGATTTATAGGGATTAATTTTTTAAAAAATACCTAATTTAAAGACTTAAAAGTTTGGTCTAGTTAATTTTTGCCTGGATGAAACTAATCTACTTTGTGTCAAATAGTTAGAAATGATCTAAAACATAATTAAGAAGTAATAAGTCATGCAAGTTGACATTTCTGAAAACCGGCCACCCTTAAGACTGCATTAAATAATGCTTGGTCATCCAGTACCCTTAGTTTTAACCCACACCCCAAAGTCTCTCAAAGACCTGAAAATGTGTTTCACGCTAGACTTCCCAAGGTGAGTACTTGTCAGAACCGTTTAAATCAAAAAGGTTTACTACCGAGCCAATCACATTATATAAAACACAGTACGGGTTTTCAAATCCATGGCAAAAACTTCTTAGACCTAAATCAAATATAGAACCAACTGCAGGTTATTGGGGACTACTGGCACGTGAGGTGACATTTATGAGAGGTTTATATAACTTCGAAAAAGGTGATATGTGATGATGATGGATGTACTTTAGGATTAGTTAGGCAAACAACAAGACCTTCTTAAAAATGTCTCTTTGAGTAAAAAGCTCAGTCTTTCTCAATAACTTATGATGAAACATAATCGATGAGTAAATACAAACTACCTCTTACAGTTTAAATGATGGATTATATTTGTTTATGAACAAACTGAACAATGAGCTCTGGAGAGTATTTGTTTGAGACATATTGTTATTAGATCCCAGGCAGTCCTATGTTGTATATATGGATTTCCTTCAATATTTTCATTATTATATACAGATACAAGGTAAGATTGAGTGGATCGCTTTCAAATTGTATTAATGACCCGAACTACTCGCCCACGTCTTCCATATGCACACAAACCAAACGAGATAAGCATAATGCATAAAGCCTTTTTACAGTTCCGAAACCTTTGTGAAATACTTATCAAAAAAGAGGTTTTCTAATGTCGGCAGGGCTTTTAAATTTACAAAGGGTAAAAGTCTTTCAACAGAAAAACAAACGGGCTTTTTAGTACAGGGAACATATTTGTGTTTAGAGCACTCGTCATTTTTTTCACAAAGAGAGTACATGCACTATTTAAAAATAAGGAAGTTCATTTTAGGTCAAGGGTCATACTGTTAAAAGTTTCAATTGACTTTTACTGGTATGGGGGTCAAAACGTGACCTGTAATACATGAATTGGTTTAACTAATGACCTTTTACCTTGGTTAGGATAGCTGTTTTGAAAAACAACTAGAGCAATGTATCAACTTCCAAAAGCAAAGTAGTGGGTACTAGGAATGGCTTATACGTCCCTGAAAAGTAAAAATATGGAAGGACTGCGATAAAATAAGAAGGATCAGGTAGAGAGTGAAATGTTTCACGGAGGAATGACTCCCTTGTGTTCATCCTGTTGTTGTTATTGCTACTATTATTATGTATATGGTAGGTTAGACGTAAAAAGGTCCCGCTTCTCTTTCGATAAACAAACACAAGAAATATAAGGGAAGAGCTCACTCAAGGAAACCAAAACCGGCACCTTTTTACATCAAAATCAAAATTAAGATTAGACTCAATTGTGGCAGTGGGATTGACGTGTCCCTAAAATAATTTTTTATACAGGAAAATATTTCTTTTTGAAGGCTTTTTTAAGATTGGGGCTTCGATGATCAGAACTAAAGGTATATATATAAGCATTTGCGCGTGTATATTTATACTTATGGTATGTCGGATCAATTTATATATCAGTGTTGCTGAGTGGCATTTTTTATTGTATAGGTAGAATCGACTTTCACTTTTTTCCATTTTTTATAAAAAATATATTTAAGGAAGAAATATAGAGAATTCATTCAGCCACATAGTTTCGATTTGTGTCTTATCTATTTTCCATATGGAGTTTTTTTTAACCAGATTCATAATTTTTTATGCTGTTTCTTTTGAACTTGTGTCAGAGTCTGGATTCAAGCTTTTATTGAACTTAAAAAAAATACTACATAATATGGCTTTTGTCTCTTCAATAAAAACTTGTCTAGAGGCAATTAATACTTTTAAAAAATGATTTAAAGTTTTTAAAACTTTTTTTTGCCCTGCTTTTACGATTTATATTCAAAACCATCTTCATTTCACCTACACAACGGAATTTATGCCAGGCCCATTTGACATTTGTTACAAATTTTCTATTTTATCCCCAATATAATATGCACATACTCACATCACTAAGCTTTACTTAGGTGAGTTTAGGAAGACTTTAGATGACAGTTGTATCCATTTCCCAGAATATTCAAGGAAAAATAAGAAATGATTTGTGAAAGCAAAAATAACGCACAATTGGATCATGTATGGATTTGAAATGTGAAATATGATCGAAAACACACACCAGACAAAAAAAAAATGACGTAATTTCTCAGAAAACTCTTGGAGAAAGTAAACTAACATAAAATTACGTAATAAAACGTAAAAGAATAAATTATTTGATATTTAATACCATTTTTCATTATTATTATATAGAAAAATGCATGGTAATATAATAATCATGTTTCTGGTTACAAACAAAATGAGGAAAAGAAAGACAAAAACTTAAAAGGTTGCTTTCTCTCCTTTATCTTTTTCTCTAGATTTTAAGAAATACTCAAAGCAAAGAGTGACTAATGGTACATTTCACATTTAACTTTTATTATTATTAAAGTAAGGAATGTGTTTTCTGGTTTGGCTTTGTCTGTCTATAAGTGGAAGGAAGTGTTGTGGAAGGAGTTTGTATTATAAAATGAGAATGATTTCCATGTGTAATGTTACTTTTACTAATACCACCACCTACTCTTGTGTCCCTATGTCTCTTTGTACACTTTACTTTCTCTTGTCTGTATAGAACCCATTATATTCTATTGGTAAAAGTAAGTAAGGGAAAACGGGTTAAGGAAATCCTGAGAAATTTTTAAAAGAGTATGAACGACTCGACTTACATAGACCAAAGGAACTAGACTACCAAAAACGAATTGAATAGGCAGGAAGGCGCTATTGATCTAACTTTTTGGACTATATGACGAAGTATAAGGAAGTTCCGGGCCGTTCATTAAACTGAAGAAAGTTCGATCTAGTATTTGTATTTTTTATTTCTGTTGGTTGGTTTTGGGTTGAATATTCATTCTAAATTTTGGAATAGTCTTTAGGAAGCTTTTTGGTTAGTGAGGGTGCATTTTTGTAAATTTAATAAAGCCACGTGAGGAATTTGGTTCGATTTCAGTGGATGAAATGTTTACCCAATAATTGTGAACAGTTGTGAGTGTAAGAAAGTTGAGAATGTTGGTAGTAGTGGAATAAAATTATAAGAAAATGTTTGAGACGAGAGAGAAAGAAGGAAAGGTGAGTGTGACAGACGTGGAGGGAATAACGGGACGAGAAATTGTCACAAAAATCAAAAGACTCAACTTGTCTCATTCGAAAGTCTAATCTAATTCAACCTATTTTCTTACCTCTCCATTCCACACATAAAGACACATTGTTCTCTTTCTCACATTCTTCTTTCTTTTTTGACTTCTATTCACTTCAATCTCACTAGGGCCGTATGTACTAAATGTATTCAAACTCCTCAGTGTCTGTCATGGTGAAAGTTTGAAAAAAATCAATGTCCGTGATGTATGCAAACTTTAAAATGGAAAGTTGCATGAATTCTTGCATTTTCAAAATGACATGGCTTTTGGAGTGTGTGTTTACCAATCTTCCTGTTGGTTACATTTTTGAATGCTTTGATTTTAAAATGCTCGGAGATTGCATAACAATTATAGTGAAATGTCATCAATAGTTTCAATAGGCAGTATACCTTTATGCAATTTTAAACGCAATTGAAATGCCATTTTACAAACAATCATTTCCCGAGCTCTAGTAAAAGTAATTGACTCAAAGAAAGAACAAATTGTCTCTCAAAATCCTCACAACATAGTTTTTAAATCTGAGTATGTATTTTATGTACAACATGTTTAAATCAAGATTTTTATTGTAATTTTACATACAATATACGACTCCGACTGATAAAAAACTTAAAGTTCATATTTATTTTGTATTGATTTCCAGTATTGAGTGGTAATCAAGGATGGAACGTGGTCCGAGAAATCGGTTAATGTGGGGTACAGGACAACCCAGATCCGGGTTCATTCCCAATCAACACCACGTGCTACGAGGAGAAGAGGCCCTTATCAACGGTAACCCGTACGAGTCCATCGATGAGGATCGACGCTCCAGACACGGTAACAATTTAATTCCAATACCTCTTCTTCATTCTGAGGAAATCCTTTTTTTATAATTCATATTATTCTACATTCTAAGGTATTTGTTGTGTGTGTACTATTTATTACATATCTCGTAACTCACACTACGCACACACACACAAGAAAACGTGCTTGGTTACATCAACATACAGAGAAGTAGATGGGATTTCAGGATTTCACAATAGAATCCGACAAAAAGATGGGTTTTTATTAAGGAAGAAATATCCCTAGTAGTCACAGTAGTAGGAACTTTTGAACGCAGTAGTAGTGGGGGAAGTTCCTGTTGATGGCATTTGGGAATTTTATTTTTAAAGGATTTTTTCCGCACGAGAGGGTCGGGATTCTTCAAAAATTCATTTATCGGCTCAGTTCATTCATCTCACAGGCAAGGCAACCAACAAACGCAACGATTCTCTAATTCAGCTATCCCATCTACTACTACCAACCACACTAGATATGGTTTAACTCTTGTAAAGTATTAGTTGCCCGTAGTGGTAGTAGTAGTGGTTATATAATATTGGATCGGAGTTAAACCGACAGGGTCTCATTCCGCATGAAACGAAATGATTCGAAGTAGAGAGAGAGAGAGAGGGCTAATCCGAACCACCCCGGGGGGGTTCCCATTGTTTCCCTTCTCATTTCAAGCCAAAAAAGGATCAAAGAGACCTATACGCATTGATGGTACGCAAAAATCGCATTATATTTTTATCTCGCTCTCTCCTACTCGAAATGTCTTGTCTGTTTGTATCATATATGTAGGTAGTATCAAATGGAAAATTATTTATCGAGACTTTTCTCCCTTGTTATTAGACAAGGAAATGTTATATGTACGCTATACGTTATATACTGTATACGTTATGTGTTATATGTGGAATATAATAAAACACAAATTCAGGAAAGTATATAAAAAACAAGAGTGAATTTAGGAGTACTTGGTTCGACTTAGAAATAGAAGGGAATAATAATAAAATAATATTTTTTAAATTAGAAAATTTCCTAATCCATAATCCAATGGAAATAATCATTCATTGATTGACTGTCAAATTCTATGGGGTTTACTATATCAAATCATATAGTATAGTAAATATCCTTTGAAAACGTGGTATTGTTGATTGTATCAAATTGAATTGGGTGCTATTCAGTGGCTTTAAGTAATTGCAATTTTTGTATATTCGGTGAATATTTGGGGTATTAAAATGGATCCAATTTTTCCAGGCTTTGTAGGGGAAAATGCAAATTAGCTAAGCGATACGATTTCTACTATGAGTAAGAGCAATGGGAACTGAACCTTGACCTTTAGGATGATGATACCCTTTTTTAAATTCCTTCCAAAAACTTTAAATCGAAGCATAAATTTCCTCGTAAAAATTCCCCTAATGTAGTAAGAGATTTTGTTTGAGTTTAAAATAAGCTCACCACCATGCACCACCTCGACTAATTTGATAAAATCTAAAAAAAATGTTTTAATCGAGGATTTCCTAGGTATTTAAAAGTTTCAACGGCTAAAATTATTAATAACTAGTGAACATAAGCCCATGAGTGAGAATGGGCTAGCTAGGTGAAAGTGGAAAATTAAAAATTAAAAATGATTCTT
>JAQGAA010001338.1:0-16102 GCA_034696425.1 Isotoma viridis | reverse complement strand
TAATAGGCTTATTGATGAGTTGCGAGTATGCAAAAATGACTTGTACGGTGCTTTGGCTGGTATGAGAAGGGGTTGCAAGGTTGCAAGGACAAGGATTCAATGTCCACTTAATCTGTACGTGACATTCGGATACAATAAGCATCTAATACCGAAATGTACAAATTTATAAAATAACATCGTACGTGCATGAAATTTCCATTTTTTGACAATCAAATAACCTTCAAACATTTTTGCAATACAACTTCAAAAGCCTATAAACAATAAAAATTTCTTTTTACGAGCAAATTTGCAATGTGAAAGTTTAATGTTATAGTAGAATTAGAAGAAGCAGACAAAAAGTAACTTATATAATTCCTGATCTTTAACCAGTATTCACGGTTAAGCCAATTACTATGTCATTTATTATATTATGGGAACATTCTAAACCAAATTAGTTTTAAATTGCTTTTATAACAAGCAAAAAACAGTTAAGGCGTGCATAATGCTTTTCGGATGCTTCTAAACATCCGTGAGTACACTAATCTACCTCATTGTTTGCCGTTTCATTCATTCATTATTATTATAATCGAATTTCTTGAGACATTCGAAGCCTTTGAAATGTTTATATAATGCTGATCCTGGTACATTTTATGATAATAATAATAATATGCTATAATAATGTACATATACAGGATGCAAACTAAAGTTCGAACAAAATAAATTATGCATTTATTTATTTCACTCCTTAAAACCTATTTTGATTTTGTGAATTTAACCTTTTATGACTCATAAACCGGTTCATCAGGTACCTTTAGTTTAGACAATAATAACCTTTTCGCATAACAAACAACAACAATCGAAATGCATGAAGAGATTATCGTACTCTTATAACTAATGACATTGCCAAACCAAAAGAGTTAGGAGGTAGCGGATTCCTCTGATATTTTAACTAATAAGCATAAAATCTCCAGATTATCATGCCCACCTACCATCATAACACTAAAACAAATAATAATAACTTAAAAACAAGGAAAAACTTAAAAACTTCCAAAATCTCAACTCAAGGTAAGCTTATTTGGTAACTTACATTTACGGCCTGGAACGTCTCGAACAGTATAACAAAGATCACTGAATTCCAGAGCTACTGGAGGATGATGAGGTAAATGTGAAACAAGCATCCTTCTTGCGTTCGTCACTCTAAAACAAAGTAATGATCAAATTATAATTAATTAGTTTCTTCAGTTTAGTAGACATATTATATGTAGAGTTTTTCAAGGGCGTAGACAGTGTAAAATGGCATCTTGTCTGTTTGAATTTGTTTTTTTTCTTTCATTTCATTGCAAAAGCAAGACTTCGTTTATCTAATTAATTCATTCTGTTCAACAACAATTTTATTTAATTTTGTCATTTTTATGTAATTCATGTGCGTCAATTAATTAAACCTAATATAAAATGGTTTGTGATGTGTATTCATCTTTTGTAAATATATTAAATACATCAATTTTGTATATGATTATAACACATCTGATTTCATTGTAGTTAAAACCTAATTGCCAATGTATTTCGTTAAATAATATTCATAATAGCAATAATCCTAAATCCATACTTTCTCAATCAAGTGCAAAAGTTTTATAAAGCTTACAGTTTTTATTGCAATTGCAAGTATACATTTTAAAATGACAAAGAGTACCATTTAACTCCTCAATACTCAAGTGTGAATACAGAAATCTCTATGTAATATTATGCGTAGTAACACCACAGGAGTATGACCACCAAGGTGCATGACGAAGGGGTCATATAGAAAAATTTGAACTTCATAAGATCTGTCTCTGATCTGGAATCTCTTATTCCATACAACGATAAAATAACCTTTAATCGGATGCAAAAATGACAATGAATCTTCTTCGTCATTACAATCCGAAATGAAATATTTTGATAACCAACAACCTCCAGTCAGCCTTCACGGGATTGGCTCATTAATCAAATAAAATGTCCTTGTTATTGTTCAAAGTCCACTACTTGAGCACATAGACTTTAGTCTATGACTTGAGCAAATTAGTTATGCAAAAGAAATATGTCTTGAAGATTTTGAATGAGACGGATGACGCATGCATGATGCATATGAAAAAACAGAATAGGTATGGACAAGTGATTTATTTCTTTTGCTACACGTACGAAAAAAAATATTTTGGGAACGTGCTTCATGTAATTGCTTACACTTTTATAATTATGAGTAAAAAATATTTCATCTCCCCATTATAAGTAAAATCTAATTGATTTTCTTAAAATTCAAATACGAATGCAAATTTCTAATAATAATTTCTTTATACAAATTATGCTTAATGAAAGCTCCATTCAAAATCCACCCAACGAAACATGAATAGAATCAAAGTTCAACGAGGTTCGGTTCTTTGTTTAGAGTGTCAAATAGCGAATTAGTAGAATGTGTTAAGTAGTGAAAAGAGGGGTTGTGGTAAGTAATACCAAAAAACCGCGACTGGTTTTGATATTAAATTAATTGTAATATTATTATAGTATAAAGACATTTTGTTCAGCTTGTCAATCACTGCACGTGTATAAACTCGTAATTGTCCGTGGTTTTCTTAAATTCTTTACTAAAAAACCATATCAAAATGTACATTATCCTACCAAAATTGATTTTTTCTCGTTAATACTGGAACACGAGGTGATTGAAAACGAGATCAGTTCGATAGGTTTCACCTGTGTTATCTGATAACCACTTTCATGATTTCTAGGCCATCAGGTATCTTATTTAAGTAAGATACTACGTGCTTGTATTGACTTATCTTTGCAGGTGGAGCATGTCATTTCCACTGTTCTTTTAATTAACAAGCCATGATTGTCAAAGCTGAGTCTAGAACTGAATTCCTGTCCAATGCAAACATACTTGAAAATAAATTAATATCTTTTGGTCTTGACTTTTTATCTTGTTTAAAAGCCTCATCATGAATTTAACCACCTAATACGGTCAATGATCATATTTTATTCGTGTACTACACATAAGTCATAAGTTGCTTGAAGTCGGTTTGGATAAAATCAATAAAATGATTAGTACCCCCATCATGATTATAATTGCTGATGATTGCAAGATCAAACAATATGCTAGTAACTAGTAGGTAGGTTAGTTCTAGGTAGTCAATTTGCATGCAAAGTCACGTTTCTTCCTGGACTATAGTCCAATACATAATACAAGCATATTAATAGTTATGATATGACAGTTATGAGCTCAAGTTGGGTGTAGCGTGTAATTAAATAATATGCTTTGTGCAATCGGATGATTTTGCATTTTGGTAAAGCAATGTACGAATGGAAAGAAGGAAAAGTAATACCTAGTGTTAACAAAAATACAACATGCTGATGTTATGTATTCTCTCCATAGTGCCAATACCCATTGTTTGCACGTGAAATTTTTTATGGATTTTGGCTTTTGCCCTTCACTTGAAAAATCGATAATCGGAAAGCAATATATCCAATTCATTTTTAAAAAATTCCCCGATTCGACCTTCCTGTCAAAGTATGATGTATCTTTTGTCCATGACCTGACTATAGTTTAAATATTGGCTTACGTAAGATATAACAGTCAATAATACGACATTATTAACTTTAATGGCAAATACGTTTAATTAATATTCGGATGACACTCCTAAGGCAATTAATTAATTACCTCAAACTTTGTCCTTGTTGATTCTGCACACGGTCATGCGAATCATTTCAGCAAAATTTTAATAAAACAGGATTATAAAAAATGGTTCAACAACGTGCAAAAGCTCTCAGAATGTTGAGTAAACAAGAAGAAAAATGTTTGACAGGAGGATTTTAAAATACATGCACATGATGACTTTATGATATGACTTTTTACACAACAAACACACTAAAACTTTTTTTTAAACAACAACAAATCTCTCTCTCTCTAATCTCAATTTCTGAAACTCTCCAGATTTCATTTAATTTTATACCCAGGTACCTACAACCATACAAAAATTGTATCCCCAAAAAATCAACAAATCTGACTCACAAAGACGTAAAAAGTCAAATCACGAGAAGGTAATTATGTAATGTATAAACAAGAAGTCTACAAAAAAACCATACTTTCGATCAGTAAAAAAAGAGTAAATGGATTACACAACACACATAAGAGGATGACATAAAAACCTAAAAACTAGATTTTTATATATACTTACGTTTTAGACTTTAAAACTAAGACGCAAGTATAATAAAGTATGTTTTCATAATATTATTCAAGAAAGTCAAGACTGAGATAAAAAATTCTGTCCATTACTCCACCAAGACTATAATAAATTATAACAGACAAAGATAAAAGTGAACGCAAACAAAAGATCATCATTTATTTATCCTTCCTGCTAAAATTATTTAGCACGTGTACGTCTTTTGCATAAAAGTCCTTTCACACTTGCGATTAATTAAGAAGTCAAAAACCCATGTTGTAAATAATATTTAAAATGAACTATAATATTTGACATTTTAAATAAATATTTTAAATTAGCACAAGCATTCCATCGAGTTAACAAGTTTTCATTTCATTGCAGTTAATGACTAATCCAAATAAAATATCAAATATATATGATGTAATTCATAATTTTTATATGACGAGTTATCAACAATAATAAAACTTACTTGGGTCTGCGATCATTAAATTCTTCATTATTATTCATAACACCATCCCCTTTAGTTTTAGTAATAAGCGTCGTTTTATTATTTTCACAAATGATATTATCATCTTCAATAGAAGAAGATGAGCTTGTGGTTGCATTATTACTACCCACAGGAATTATAATCACTTTAGTATCATTATTACTATTCTTACGATGATTGCTATTACTACTACCACGACGAAGATTTTGATGACCTTCTGCCTTTTTAGACAGAAGAGAATCCGTAGGACTATCTTTTGACAGTAAACCCATTGTTTATTAATTCAATCCTTTAATTTATTTACTTGATAATGTTGATAGGGTTAGGGTTTAATTTGTAGAAAATGGAGAAAATGTTTGGCTGTGTAGTCGGATTTGAACTATGAAGTCTTTTAATTTCAAGGTTAAAACTCTACGATTTTGTACTAGAGAAGTTGTCCAAAACTTTAAAAAAAATAAACTATCAAGTTAATCCAGTATGATCTTTTCGTAAGATAAAGTGTTCAATTTTAAATAATTTCTCCGAAATTCCGAAAGCAATCACAAATTTCAATTAACCCTTTGAACTTTCAAACCAGCCAAAATTCACTACGGGCTCACGACCTCTTGAAAATAATCTTTCTAATTTTAACTCAGCTGGACATTTGCACATCTCTTGATTCCTGTCTAACTAGTCCAACTAACTCTGTCAGACTGACTAAATCAGCCATCCAACTGGAAATAAGCTTCACGGTCCAACCACCACCGTATCGAAATTGAATACTTATAAGTGCCAAGCGTTAACAAAAAATTAAAGCAATGATATGTTAGTAGTAACACTTATAATCTTTCTATATCACCATCACCAGCCAACCCACCACCAACATCATTACCATGGATGGCATTGTATTTATCTTTCTGGCCAAAGATAAGCTATAAACATTGAACTCGTACTTATAAGCTAGCATTATAAGTTTTAACCCTTTTCCATTCATCTGAACAAAAGAAAGGATGCTTAATACCAATCTATATAATGATATGTTGGTTAAGATTGCCATACACAAACTAATAATAATAATAACGTGCCTATATTTAACTCTTTGAACTAAACAGACACATTTTTTATACACAGAGTTAGTAACAAAGGACTTGCTTTCTGCTACCACAAACTTATTATAATTTCTGTTTCACCCGACATAATAAAAAATTACCATATATATCATATATTGATATTAGAGAAGTTATGATATTCAGTTTTATTTTCAAGCTTGAAGTTGTTTTTTAGCTGCATTAAAGATTTAAATAATCATCCTGTGTGTCGATAGCTAATTTTAAAAGCTATATTTTAAAAAACAATAATACTTTATGCTTTATGTGACTCGCTTTAACACAAGAATACAAGTATTAATACTTGCAATTTTTAAGCCTACTTTTAATAATAGAAAATTCATAGCATATATTCAATACATTTAGTATCTTTTTTAATTACATATATTAGATATACTGATGTGTAGTGATGTGTGACATGGAATTAAAAGTGGTTAATGATGTTAGAAAAAAAGTCAAAGTGAACTAAGGATGCTTTCCTATTAACCTGGGAATGTCATATTTATTATAAGGATAAAGCGTAAATGTTTTTATTCTTTATCAGATATATACCTAAATGAGAGAGATTATAAATGAAAACAGTAATCAATCATACAAAGCTAAATAAAGCTTAAAGTATCTAATTATTATGATTATATTTACTACGGAAAGGAAGTAAACACAAATCAGTTGATACTGATTATATATATGTGGAGCATTTTAATTATTTAGCGTTATAACTACATGGTTTGTTTTTCTCTTATTGTTTGTACTTGAAATTAAAACTAGCTTTCACATTATCTTATTACTCCTAGAACGGACTTATAAATAATACTTTATAGTACTACCGGTCGGATGTTTTTGTCAAAGTCTTGAAACGAAGTTCATATGTCAATAATCTAGTTTTCTATTGTTTCGTGACTTTTCGACGAATGTGTATATAATAACATATTAATACAATGACAAAACTTCCCATCGTATCGTGGAATTTTTATAACTTTTACCTAAGTCGGTTGATGACATTTGTTGTTGAAACCGGTTTTAGATGAAAATAAACAAATACTTATAATATTAATTTTGCACATAGTAAGATTTTTATTATAAATGCATTTGAAAACATAACAGTAAGTGAATGAATCATCTATCATTTAGTAAGTAAACTTCTCATAAAATCTAACTACAGGAGCAATTTCGGGGTTATTTCATAAAGAGGAGAACAATATTAATCGTGTTTCATTAATTCAATTGAATTTTTCAAAATAATAGTGTGAGAAAATATAAAAATTAATTTGTGAAATAATTGGCTTATGCTATAAAAGTCATGCTATCAAATGCTTCTTTATTGACCCACTGCACTGGCTCTCCCAAAGTAAAACCTACTAACTAAGCCTAAATTTTGCACGGTATTATGTTTTTCTACTAAATTGATGAGAAAACTCGGATAAAAACAAGTTTTCATACTGTTGTTGTCTAGATTCGGAATCTTTAAATCTTTATATCGAATATGGTTAGAGAATTACTGAATGAGAATTGTTTTTGATTTCGACTTTTGATTTCAATACAATCAAAGCTAATTTATACAAGTATACCATTTTATGGCTTATTTTGTTTCACGTTTCAAGTGTGTGAAACAATATATTTTATTTCCAATTTTCATCCATTCTTTTTGGAAATGTTATATTTTTCCCAATACAAGCACATCTACAACTTTTAGTTCCGTAAAAGAGTTTAAATAATAATGAGTGAACTAAATTTAAAATTTACAAAGTCACGTTGTTTTGAACTATGTGAACAAATAAATAGTAAAAGCGTACATATTATTTGATTAAGTAAATCAAATAATACGAAATAAGTGTTTTGATTACACACAGTACATACTACACAAAAGCAATACACAATATCAATTATAATTGAGTGATGTAAATTTATAGCCACAAAAAAATGTTTGTTTCATACTAGTTTTTTTAGATTATAAAGTATCAAAATAGTTTCAGCTTACTTCACAGATTCCTTTTTTGCTTTAAAATGTTTCAAGTCTTGTGATACAGCAGTATGACTAAAAGAGTCTTTGAGACACTTCGGGTTCTTTGAAAAATCTTAAACTAGAGATTCCTCGAAGCTTATGTAATCGCTCAATAAAGTATACACTCAATATTATTATGTAACATTAATTATAATCACGGAAGAATAATTGTTCAACTTAAAGTCTTGTGATATACAATATTAATAACGCGTATTTACGTACCGTTTTAAAAATCACATTCAAACCAACAATTTGTAATTTTTCTCGTTGAAACTGTCTGATTTTTAAAACTAACTTATTGTATACTCAGATTATCAAAAATGAGTTGATATTTTCTTGATACACTCTTGTTGAAGTACAAAACATCTCTGAAATCTGGAATTGACATTCCCCTCTTGCAATTCGCAGGTACTGTGGTGTTTCTCCTTAAAACTAGTTTTTCCAGTATATAAGTCAAATAAGTTTTCTTCGTAAACAACCAGGTGTAATGCATACAATATACTATTTAATAATTAAACGATTTTGCTTTAATATCACCTAACTTTAAAAGTGATTCGCAGTCGAAGGCTGTACAGATTAAATATGAAAAACATGAACTTGCGAATAATATTTTCGCTGTTGATCAGCAAAGACCATAAAATTCAAACTGAGAACAATAAAAAGCAACCATATTATGCACATGGATGATGTCAAAATATAAAAAGTGTAGAAACTACCTATATAACGTACACAAACCCAGAAATATGTAGCAGATTTAATATCTTCCCCCAGGTAAAGTTTTAGAAAGACTTACTTAATGAACACTCAAGACAGATGATTCGTTGTGTTATAGTTACACTTAAATGTTAATCAACTGAATGTGCTAAGTAAAATTACCTTGTGTTTGTAACAATTGCTACAGCCACTTATTACTGTCAATGTACCGTGTTCACGAAATTTATAGTTTTATACTCAAAAGTACTAAAAACTTTGCACATTGGAATAAGAATAAAATCTTGTCTACACGTTTCTCCTAATATGAGGAAAGACAATTTCATTACCTTATTGCCACTTTTAATTAGTCACGTAAAGCCAAGCAGAGTGAATATTAATTTTGCCTTAGGGTACTAATTTAAAATGATGATAACTTATTATTTGAAACTTTCTTTTAATTAGCAAAGTTTTTAGTTTGTAAATGGGCTAAGCTTAAATTACATAGTCGATTTGAATTAAAAGCTAAACGAAACTAAATTCTATAACTTTTTATTAAGAATACGATAATACCCAGCCTTGAAAGCTTGAGACCTGATTATGAAATGCATTTATTTTTGTGTAGGAAATCTCGACCATTAAGAATAATTATCGCGTCTCCTGTGAAATTGCATATGAACATTCCTTTTTCAATAAAAATCTTCTTTCTGTGTCTACCGAATACGGATTTAAAAGGAGTTACTCACAAGAGTCAATGCATAATAGTCCATTACCTGCTAATAATTACAAGTTTTTACAAAACATTAAGTATCTTCAGTTTTCTAGATTTATACTGATTTGAAGGGGGAATTCCTCTTAACGAAGTATGGGTACACGATAACAGCTTTAGTGGTGGTCGAATACTTAGTAAAGAATACGAATCATGACTAGAATGAGTTTATTACCTTCTATTCAAAGTGGATAATTCATTTTATATACAACAATGAACAACATACAGCATATGAATTCTATTAGAATCCAATCAGTGTAATGTGTTAAATTACTTCAAGGTTATTTAAAAGATTAATGAACATATCAATGATCTTATATATTCTTCAGAAAACATGAATCTAAAAAAATGCTTCAAAGTTTACCCCAGCTTTATTTCCAGTTTTGGACATTGAGAAAGCTATAAAATAATTTATTTGGGTTTTTGGCACAAATGTGATAATTAATAAAATTATACATAAAATGAAATGAAGGAATGATAATTGACTTTTATGTAATACACTAGCAAAAAATGCTGTAAAGCTTGCCTACACGCAAATTTGAGTTGAAAAACGTAGACTAACGTGGTAACAACTTTTTTCTTTTGGTTAAAGATTAAATGTGATAATAATATTTATACAAAAAGATACTTTATTATTACAATAGGAAATTGATGAACGTCTAAAAGGTTGCTGTCATGCAATAATTTGATAAAATATAGCAGCTATCTATTCAATCAAACCTGAATATTAAAAAAGTTCTATTGGACGTTGTAAAAGTAAGATTTATCTTTACACAGCATATCTCCTTAATTACCATTGACTAGACTTCCACTTCCAAGTCAAGTCCAATGCCAACTTTACTAAAAATTAACTAGATACTACTGCGAGTGACTATAATCTTATGAAATCCGTTCTTTAGTGAGAGCACAACACAAAAGCAGTTATAAAAAATTGTGCTAACCCATAACCTTCAGACCAAAATATGCATTTTGTGTTGCATTTATTTCTGGCAAATGTAACCGACATTTTAATGAAACATTTGTTGCTTCTATTTATATTAGTTGATGGAAAAATAAGGGATTAATTAAGATGACTCATAATTTATTATTAAATTTTTAAACATTTTACCTGGATTCATACTCGATAAGCTTAAGGTTGGACTCAGTCAGTGAGAGCTGCATATCCTCTTCAAAAACAATGACGGGTGACCCTTCCTTAGAAGTTGATGCCCGCTTTGCTCTTGAAGCAGTTGGACCTTGCTCGTGAGGACTTGAAATAGTAATAGGAATTGGAATCGTGCACACCTCCATTTCTGTACTGCTTTAGGCTTTAAGTCTTTGTCAGAAGATTTGAGACTTTTTAAGATCAAATTTAAGTTTTTATTAGTTGGTTTTAGAAGATGTTTGAACAAGTATAATTATTATGCACTCAGGATTATTGTATTGCAGGTGCTTTGAAGCTGGAAAGAAGTAATTTCCAGTTATTCATCAAGATCAAATTGATATTGCACTTAATCTATGTAAATTAGGTAGGCAGAAAACAAAGTTATTGGCAATTCCTTTCCATCTGTCAAGACGTGAAATTTGTTTGTATGCCGATGCTTGAAATAATATGTAGTAAACTTGTTTTAATTTGATAATGGGTTCAAAAAAATTTAATCAGTCACCAACGAAAGCAAAGGTACAGAAAAAGTTTGTAAATTTCTGATTTGAAATAAAGGTTTTATGAAATCGAATTTACAACCTTAATAGAAAATCTGAACTGTTGAAATCTTTTCAAATATTGTGACTACTCGAATGGAAATTAAACTTGATCGATGTTTCTGAAAAGTACTGAAATTTCGAATTTCTTTTAAGGCTTTACTCTTACATAGTAGCCTTATTAGTTTAAAAATCTGAACAAGAATCTTTATTCCATGTGTATGTCCTCTATCTGCCTTTTAAAATTTGTACTGTATGGAGAATGTATGTCAAATGGCGAATGTTAAAGTATAAGTAAAACACAGGGTATGAGTTGGACACTAAGACCCATAAGTCTTTAAATCGGATTTCTTTTATTTAAGAGTGAGTGGAACACATCGTCCCAGTCTCAATGATTCTAAACCCTTTCTGATATAAATTTCATACATTGAGTGCAACTGTACCCAAGGACTTAAGAGTCTGAACATGCTCAGCAGTTTGCCAATTCTAAAATGTCAATAATTCCCGAAACCCGAACCACCACTACCACCCTCCGACAAGACAGCACGAAATACAACACTCAAACCAAATACCTTCTTCTCTTCTCGGTAACACTGTAAGACCTCTTTAGCTTCCGTAAGGAGAAAATAAAACCCTTTGTTACAAATTAGGAGTTATTATCCCTGAAGCAAACTGCTACTCTTAAGTGTACGAGAAGACTCCGACTTTTACACTTATGTAATGTTTGGCTGTGGTTTAACTACGGTTGGTACTTGTATGCACATAAACACATTGATACTTTTAACGATACTTAAAAAAAATTCTGTTTGAACACATTCTTTCCATGAAGTCAATAATCTTCTTAAAAACAGTAAAAAATCGCAAGAGTCCACATGTCTGCATATGTTAAGCAGATCCTTAAATTCTTTAAATGTTATACATGGAAGAGTTTGGCAAATATTTCTATACTTCCAGCAAAGCCAAAAGACAAATTAATTATGGTCTCAATCTTTTCATCTTTTCGTCAGACCTGAACCTGAACTACATAAAAAAACACCCAAATAAAAAATAGCTTAGTTTAAAGTCTACAATATCACATCGAAGCGAAACTATGAAGTTAGCTTTTCAGTTCAAAAAGTTAGAATTATTCAGCACCTTGTACTAAACCATCATTAAATTAAGCTGGAAGTCAGGATGAGATGAAGATAAACCTGAATAATAGACCCAGCTGATTGTTAGGTGTCTGTAATTTAGTTTTTTGTAATAATACAGTCTTTTTTTTGGAAAAAAAACTCATGCTATACTTTTTATGGATATCGGTAACCGTGAGAGTAATATGATTATAGCTTTGCATATTAGAAGCACATGCAGATGACTTATTTTTTTTTGCATAATGAGATTTAACACACGGAAAGCGAAAGGTGTGTGGTAGTTAGTGTTAGAATCTGCAATTTATCGTATCATCTCTTTACTGGTACATTGTAACTAGGAAAAGAAAGAGATGAATTCATAATACAACTAATACAACCTGCTTTTTCAGCTTACTTCTATTCTCATCATGTACCTCTAAATATGATTCATTGCAAAAGTTAGTGAACCCATGCTTTACCAAATTTTACTTTTATAGCAATAATCATGATAGTGTATTATTGTTTGCAAGTGAAAAGTTAAGATTGCCCACAGCACTTATTTTTTATTGAAGGTTTTATCATTTTAGTTGCACAGCAGATTATTGGATGGGATTATTGCAACTAGATTGCTGGAGCTGAAGAACCATTCATAATTATATTGATTATGTGAAATGATAGAATTGGAGAATAATGCTATTGTACCATTCCCATTAAAGCATAAAAAATCTGCAAAAACTGCAACACTTGCTTGACTCATGATTTCCTGTATGAACAAAAAGTTGAGAAAGTTCTTAATACCCTGAAGTGCTGCACAATTGATAAAATTTTTGTGGAATGGTTGAGTAATACATCTTTTTTGTATGTGGGTGGTACGTAAGTTTAAAATGAAATACTAAGGGATAGAGAGGGTTTCTTAATAATATGTGTTGTTGCACAAAGCAGACACAAAATATATTTAACAAACGATTAAAAAAGCTGTATCAATGTCACAACTATTTTCTGAGGGTCGATGGCTTGAATTGTCCCAAATAATTAATTGGCAATGTTTCAAAAAATGTAAACTCACATAAATTGTTTTGACTATGAATTGATTTTTTATTAGGTTCAGATAAGAGTTTCAATAACAATTATATTTTTGAAGCAAATGTTTTTGGTTATGAAATTTAATGGATATTAAATCATAAGTCAGCCTACAGAATTATCATCCTGTGCCGGTCAAAAGTCTGACCTTCCTAAACTTTCCACTTACGACCTTCGTTGGACTAAACGAGTTCTTATTAAGCTGTCTCAAACATCAACAAAACATTTCAGAGAACATTTACGTTTATTTTAATAAAAACGCACTATTTTTTATGCTTCATGAGTCTGAATCATTTGCTAAAAGTTGTCCTTCTTAAATCATTTAAACTTTTCTGAAGGTCAAGATTTAGTATGTCCTTCCTATAAAAAACTCAATCATCAATTTAGAAAAACCTGTAGAATGAAATAAGTGAGATGCCTAAAGGTTGGGTTTGGGTTTAAATGACGTGATAGTAATTATGCATTAATCCCTTTTTTAATAGCAGAACAAACAAAAAATTATTTCTCAGGAGGGATAAAGTGTTTCAAATTCCTTAATATCAAAATTGATTTCGGTATCCATGATCAGTTCATGAGGAATGTTGAAACAACATTATAATATCATTCATTGTAATTCTGCATTTGAGTCATTTGGGATATCATTATGTTTTTCTAAGGTGTTATATAAGCAATTTAAAAATTTAATTTTTAACAATTACTGATACAAGCAAAAAGCAGCTTTTTGCAAAAATTAATATCCTTGTGTAGAGAAAGCCGAAGGACGCAGGCATACTTTAATACTTCGTATCTAATTTTGCGTGAAAGTTTCTCACGCAACCCATTTTTTGTTAGACGTTTAGACCTACAATTAGTAAATTAATTTTTAATCAACTTTTAAGAGCCATCCTGCCCAATCTTCTGTGAAAACATGGACAACTTTTTAAGCTAAGATGAGGCAAGTAAAATTATACTAAATTTGCTCATAAAAAATATTATAAGACATTGACATTATTGATTCGAACTAAAAATCACAAAAGAAGAATGTTTACTATGCGCTAAAGAACTAACATAAATAGGCATTTTCAGTGCATGTGCACTAAAATATGATATAGGTTAATGCTTATGTAATTAAGTATTTCAATTGTTATTGATTCAAAGTTATAGTAATTCGCTTCCGTAGTATAATATGGTTTAACCCGAGAGTGTAAATAATACAGTTTAAATGAGTGCAAACCAAGGCTAAGCAGCAATACGAATCAGTTTTTGTATTACGCAATGACACAAGATACAGCTATACATACAATCATGTTATAAAATACAATTATTATCAAAGCTACCTAGTAATAATAAATATAGGAAACTAATTGCTTGTTTTTATATTTTTGATTAGACACTTGGTAGAAAGTTTTCATACTTTATGAAAAGCAATTTTCCTTACTATTTTATATATACTCTTTATTTCTCTATATCATCAGTGTTCGTATTCTTGTAATTAAAAACTTTGTCAAAAACAAAAAAAGACGGCTGTTTAAGCAAAAACACCTGCACAATTACTTGGAAAGGAAGCAAATTAATTTCCATATCCAATTTTGGAGAAACCATGACGGAACGGATGCCTTTTGCTTTTAGTTATAATAAAATTAGGCAACCAAATTTCTTTGTTAATATTATTGCTTTATTTATAGCGTACATCGATTTGTCGGTCTATATTATATTAGGTAATAGTCACATAAATATAGGATTTGCTTAAATACAAACATTCAGTTCAAAACCCGATTCAACTAAAAACTTCTTATTTTCAATCTGTATTCATTGCAATTTTCTTTGAATTCCATATTATGTACAATCTAGTGTTGTGTAGGCGTTTGCGGTTCGGCTGGGTGAAAATAAACCCCAGAAAATCATTACATTTACAGTTTTGTATGGATTTGGATGTCAAATTTCAAATTGGAAATGAAAGGTTAATTTGTTTTTCATGCATTACGTCACTCACTTTCATTCATCTACATTGAGTTATGTGATTGAAAAAGTGGTTCCATAATGATTTCGATTTCCGTTGCAAAAACACAATAAAAATAAGTATAATCAATGCAATTTTAGAGAGAGCAGAAGACTGGTTGTGATCTCTATTACATTCTAGACAAATAATGTAAATATATGATACCTGATAGCTAGAAGAAAGCATATTACAAACTAAAAAAAATAATTGTCATAAGAGTTCAATGGCATTCGACGGCAGTTAAGGCCTAAGATTAACAGCATGAATATACTTCTTTGACAATTTATTATTAACTGACTTTACATTAATATCACTGTCTGGAAAAAAGTTGCTCTGCATGGTTTAAAAAAATGGTAATTATAAGGTAAGTAAATTGTACAAACACGGATGCAATTCTATACAATTTTGGGGAAGAAATGTAGTCAACTTGAGAATGCAAACAATCATGCGAATGTATAATGGTATAACATCCTACGAAAGTAATGGAAAGGGAAATGATACACGGGTATTGAAGAAGTTTCTGCTCCAAAAAGTAATTCTACCTCAGGAAATTAGTAAATGACATGATACCATGATCCATGAGCAAAGGAAAATCAAAGACATGAAATGGATTTATGTGTAATAAAACAATATTAAAGAAGTAATAAGGAAGTAAAATCTCAAATCTTATTTATAGTAAATAGTTATAAATATAATAAGAATGCAATTTTTTCAAGAATTGCTTGAAATCATAAGTAAAGTTTGTTATTTCTAAAGATTACTGTTTTTGTATTTACATGATTCTAAATTGGCAGGAAGTTAATGCGTGTGCCCTAAATCTCCAAAATATGATATTTTCATGACAAGAGTGCATCACCCTTTTGATTTCAAAGGAAAGCAAACATGTATGAATTGTTTATGAAATTAAGAAATACAATTAAAAACGATAATCCAACAGTCCAAACCTTCAAACCTCTCAAACCTGAAGACATATGGATGTTTTAAGGGTCCGGTAGACAATTGAAATAAACAAATTTCAAAATTTTGTCGTCATATGTAACTAAGAGAAAATGGTAT
>JAQGAA010001337.1:0-16105 GCA_034696425.1 Isotoma viridis | reverse complement strand
AATTTCACGCAACTGTTCCCAATGAAAGTTATAATCATCTTCATTCACATCTGTAATAGAATTCAAATGTTAAATATCTCAATTTAATTGAAGTGAATTTCAAGTTTAGTTTTAGAACCATTGAACCATCCGATACAAAGTACTGACAAAACTGACAATACTACTACTCACAAGCAGAGGTACATATAATAGCTATGCTATAAATATAATTAATGTTACTTTTCCATTGCAATTGTCAATCAGTATTATCAAACTCATTTAATCTTAAATAAACTCATTAAACATCGATGTAACACCTTCACTGAAAACATTGCGGAATTTCAGCTAATCGATTTGCATTAATTACATAAATATGGAAATCTCGACTTAAATTTTAAAAAGAATGGAAGCTGTTCATGAAGCCAAATAAAATAAAGTTAAAAAAATCAAAACGAAATACCTCTGAAAATAAACATATATTTATTTTTCAACATCTGAAATAACAGCATCATACGAAACGAAATACGACGACAATGTGGTAAACGAAATGTTTTTTCATTTTTAGATTAAAGGTAAAACTTTACTGCATGAAAAATTGGGAGATAATAATTTTGCTTCGTATTAGGACTTTTAATTTCTATAAAACAATATAAATCAAACAGCCACGATGGAACACATTAAGACCTTAATTACAATTAAAAATAAATTACAATTTTAACAAAACTATTAAGACGCGTGGAAGACTTTACTTCAAAGTTCAAATTGACGTAATTACGTTTGTAACACGTTTCTTAATCCTTTCGAAATAAAACTAAAAATTATTACATGCTAATTTTTAATTTTAATTTTCTATCAAAATATGAATATCACTAAAAAAAAAAGCATATGAGCTTGCTGAGTGTTGTAGTAAACACTCAGCAAAATACTTATCGGTTCTACACAACATTAAAAAGTTCTACCTACTTCTAAACATTCCGGATAAAATGGTTTGAATGTAAAAATATTGCACCGTAGTATTTATAATTGTGTTGAGGTGAATTTTGCGAGGATATCGAGAGTCAGGATAAAAATGTAAGAGGCCTTTAATAAAGTCGATGTATGTTGAACCAGTATAATTATAAAATCGTCGTGGAATTTTAATTATTTGGAATCCTTAAAAAATGTTTGTAAACAAAACGCTAGAAGTTTTCGAACCTCGAAAGAGTGTGAACAGTGTGAAGTGAATAAGTAAATATGAATTAAGGGCAAAGTTTGTCCGACAAACCTGCATAAAAATCCGCTTTCCAACCACTTATGATCCGATTAACCTTTGCTGATGTTTCCAAGATGTCTTTTTTCACCTCATCAATTTGTTCCCGAAGGAGGACCGACATTATTAATAACACAACTATTTCATAAATAATTCTTTCTTTTTTGGAAATAATCACGAAACAAAAACATTTTTTATCCACTCCATTCTCAAATGTAAACAAAAATGTAAGATGATTGGAAATTCTATCCCACCACGAAAGATTTGAGCCGTTTTGACTCTATGGAGTTATAGCATTCCACGACACGACGGATACAAACATTATCTCATTCAATACCGTTTAGAAGAGTTATGTCCCTTTTTATGATGACATTTAAGATTAAGAAAAGCCAAACAATGTAATTCCATTTATGAATTGGAAATCCCCCGATTCTGATGATTAAACTACGAAGCAAGTGTTCATCTTTAACGATTATGGTTTTGAAGTTTTAAGAGTATCATTAAAATGCTTTAAATAAATTCAGGCGGCTCAGGAGTCAGTATTCTTTTCAGTTTTACCAATTAAACCTATAGAATAGACTTTAATCTCTTCGTCCCTTGAGCCGTTTGAGCATTTCTAAAAACCATCGTTAATAAGTCCAACTGTCCAACCGAGTAAATGTGCATTTGATGCCGTGATGGTCATAAGAAAACTAATTTATCCTTATTGCAGTAATCAGTAATAAAAAAGTATTAATTTTATTTTATTTTACGTATTCTTTTTATTTATACAAACAATACCAAATCAGAGAGAAGTAGTTTCTGTTATTTTTTAAAACTTCTTGGCGAGGTTTTTTTAATCTAAAGTTTTACAGGTTTATTGAAATATTGTAATATTATAAAATTGTGTTATGTTATGTATTAAAGCAGCTTTCATTTTGTTATATATTTATAATAGGGTATAATTAATGTTTTTAATATTCCTATTAAGATTAGTAAGAATCAAACATGCAAACAAATACTCTAGATGCCTAGATAATACAAAGTCAAACATTAGTTCCCTGAATAGTTTTAGTAATTCCACCATCAACAGGTATAGCAACGCCGTTGACATAAGAAGCTGCAGCAGATGCAAGAAAGGTAACCATATTGACGATATCATTGATTCGTCCGTTTCTTCCTAGTGGATTAGCTTTTTGAAAAGCGATTCCAACTGCAGGTCCATAACCAGCCTTGTCATGCCATTCTTGATTCTCTATAAACCCTGGATTAATTGAATTCACTCGGATACCCTTTGGTCCTAATTCCAATGCTAATCCTTCTGTTACCATCATCACTGCCCACTTTGATGTACTGTATCCAATTGCACCTGGAAACTTTTCCAAAATAAAATTTAGGTTGAATTTACTAAGAATAATTATTTTTACATTTAAGAAACGTATTTTGTAGAATATGCGACCTTAATTTACAAACAAAAAGGTAATCAAGAAAACTCCCCAACTATCATATCATAATCGTAAAAAAATAAAAATTCATACCGCTCTGAGTCCAATTCCACTGGAAATGTTGACAATATTCCCCTTAGACTGTGCAAGATGAGGAGTGAAAAGTGAACAAAGAAGCAAAGGTGCTCGAACATTGATGGCCATTTGATTATCAAATTTCTTCATTAAATCCGGATCATCAATAGGACTCATGGCAATCACACCAGCATTGTTAACCAAAACATCCAATCGACCATGCCGACCTATAACGGTGTCCACAAGTTGTCGACAGTCATCATCTTTACTAACATCCCCCTTGACCTGTAGTGGTTTATGTCCTGTGGGTGAAACCTTGGAACATTTATCAGCTGCAACTAACATTTTCCTTTCATCTCTTCCATGGATAACTACTTTTGCCCCTAATTGTGCAAACTTAAGGTTCATTTGTAACCCCATTCCGGAACTGGATCCGGTTACCAGCACCACTTTGTCTTTGAAGTTTATGCTATCGATGGACATCTTAAAATCGAAAGAGGAAGCCTTGTGTTGACACCTTAAGTTTTTAATTTATATGAACAAAAGAGCACCTTTGGAAAAATAAAACTTTAAAATTTAGAATGGTGAATTTTTACAAATTAGAAAATAAAATTAGTACAACTGGTTTTACTTGACTGAAAGTCTTTCACTTTAGAAGAATTTCCTTTTATATGGGACTCATTCTATTTCGCATGCATATAATATTATTTAGCTTTAGTATGATTTTGATGCATGATGATATGCAATTTATTAGAATAGATATATATTTACTGCATTATAAAAACCGAAAATAATGCACCTTTTTACTTAATTATAGTGTTCAAGGTTGTAAAAATTCTATAATATGCAGCGACAAAAAACTTCGTAAAAACTACCCAAACAGTTGGAGTGAAATCATTTCCATTCGAGTAGGGTCAGGGTGACTTTGAATTTTGACCTTGGAAATTACCAGTACATCTTTGTCCGACGAGACATAAAACAAAAAAAAACTACAAGTTCAGGGCGACAGGATAGAGTTAAACTGTAAATTAAATATGAAAATCCATATCTCATTTTTTATTCTCATATTATTACTCTAGACAATTCGTCACTAAACTTTTCCTTTGTAGAGTTCAAGGCTGAACTAAAGGTAACTTTTTAACAAGGGGAAATTATAAATGATAGATTATGGAAGACTCAAAAAATGTTGTGTGATATAAAAATAGCATTTCATGCGTTTGCATTCAGATTTTTATCATTTTTTCCTTTAATACGAAAGCTTCGTATTTGGTTTTAATTTGAATCTACAATATTTATGCATTAATTGGAACATCATGGGATGATATTAACATTTAAAAAACTTAACTTTTAAAACACAAACGTAAGAAACACACAAACGGGGTACGTCTAATTGGTAGGGAAGGGTGCTTTTACATTTTATAATTTCAAGCGAAGCATCATAACATCATTGTGAGTAAAACAACACTCTTCTAATTGTAATCGTACGTTCATGAAAATTCATAATCGATCTCATTAAGAAATTCGGCTACAATCATACACTTCTTATCTGTGATTATAATTTGGAGTTGGATTAGGAAAGTCTGCCCGAAGAAATGTTCCTTACCTTTACCATTGCAATAAATATTCTGTGTTGTATAGGATTTTTGGCCTCTGCCTCTAGCTCTGCTGTATTGGCTGTATTGCATAATAAAAATGCACGTTGTATACACACTACCGCATATGTATCTAGTATTAATCTAGGTACACATAAACAAGTGTGAATCTTTGAAGTATCAAAGATTTGGAGAAAGAGTAAAAAAAAAACTCTTTTCAAGGAAAACATCCAAATAAATAAATTGTTAAAAAGTTTAATAAATTAAGAAATTTGCAACTGTTCTAAGAAAAAATGGTTGCGTACAAAAATAAAATGAAAGATTTTGGTTAATCAATTAATCAATTTGATTAATAACAAAAAAATTAAAAATTAATCCTCGCTCTCTTTCAACATAAAATGTTACATTTAAACAAAATTATTGGGCAGTTTTATGCTCTTCAAATTACGATAGGACTCCTTCTATCTAATCATTTAGTTAATTCAGATTTAGTTGTGAATGTCAAAAACCAGGTAAAAATATGAAATAATCGAATTTTTCAAGATCAAAGATTTAAAAACTTTGTACAAATATTCAATAAAACAAATTTTATTTTATTATTTTATTTTAATTTTAATAATAACAAAAATACTCCTTTGATCAGGGTGGAGAAGTTTACAAAGAAGAAATAGTATCAGACATAACTGATGAAACAATCGCCCTGAACTTTGAATCACCTGGTGATGGATCAATTACAACTTTATTCATTGATTTCAAAAATGTACAAATTTAGAATTTTTAATCAAATTATTAATCATAGAATTCTTATTGAACTTGTTAACTAAGACTATTTTTTAATAAAATACTACAGGATATTCAAGTAATTCGGACAGATGTACTCGGCGAGGAGGAATTAGCAAATGAACCAGTATTTATGAGTTATTGCTTTGTCACAAAATTCGTCAAAGGAGATTTTATACCTCCAGATGCCATGGCCAAATTACGACAGGTATTTCACCAACATTCACTGATTTACTTATAATATTAGGTTTTAAATGATCTTTTCATTGTATTTTCAGAAAAACCCATGGTCCATCCGAGTACCCGAAAGGGTATCTGAGAGTCTTCAGAACACAACTCTGGACATTCTTCTCGACGTCTCGTCAAGCGATTGGATCTCACCTCATTTAAAAACTCTTTGTTCCACGTCACAAACATACGCAAATAAACTAGACCTAGTTAGCAGTTATCTTGAAAATGGGAGTAATAATTCTGAAAATTACTTAAGAGCAGTCAGACCTATAGTAAGTTCAAGTACGGAGTGCTCAGCTGTTTCCACAAATCGAGCAGTATCAAGCAGTGTACCATGTCAATGTGTCCACCCCCTTTGTATCGGGTGGTTCCCATGTGCCCTGAAATATTGTAGGAGTAAAAGTGCTAATCCGGTTGACACATCCAGTGGCACTTTTAAGACATACCGATGTGGTATTCATACTTGTAAATCTTGTCGTAATTTTATTTTTACTGTGAACAACCGTTTGAGTTGCTTGTAAACAAGCTATATTTTAATTAAAACATTAATTTTGTATAGTTTTTTAAAAATTTTACACTCATTATTAAGTCATTAATTATGCGAATACAAACAATGTACCTAATAAATATGGTTACGTTTTAAATCATTAAAAAGTGTAATTAATTATAAACAATGCCGAGAAATTGAAATTGTACACAGGGATTTTGGAATTCATGACTTGTCTACATACATTTAATGTTTTATTGTCAAAGTACACAACTCGAACATTAGCCAAACTGATTTCCGGCCAGAGACATTCGGCTTTCAAATTTTGTAATTAACAATAGACAACATCACAAAATAAGCAATTGCGTGCACACTGGAATATTTTTAACGAATGGGAAAACTATTAATTAAGGATTAAGAATGAGTAAATGTAAGTTTATAATTTACATTAATAATTTAAGTTAAAAAAAATAAGGATAGCTGTTCAAACATTCAGTTGTTTGTTTCTTACCGTAATGTAGACTCAGAGAAACAGAAATTTATGCAAAGTCCATGATCAACTCTTGCTAATTAAGAGAATTAACATCCTGCCATCCTCAGTAACTAAACTACTATATAACTACTGATTGAGCAATGCAATATGCTTATCCAGTAGTTCACCTCACACAGTCAGACCTTCACCATTTCTGTTTTATTACCCTTTAAATAAAACAAGATCGTGTCCTGCTTATGGATTAGTTTTTTCAGTCAAAACAGATCACGATTTTTATGATAAAGAACCATTTCAAATAAAGAAAAATATTCTTCCTTTTAGCACCTTAAGTTAATTTAACAACTTTGTAATTAGTTTGTTCTTGGCTAAACTATAAATTAGCAATTCATAAGTAATTCTTCTAAGTAATAAAATAGTCACTTCACTAAGGAACTGCCTTTGTGTGCAAACAATTAAGTCATAAAATAATTTTAAATAACTATCTGACATTAATAATGCAGTACTACTGACAGCGAATAATACTCAAAGCCTTCAAAACTTTTAAATCTTATATTTTACAATTTCACGGGCTCTAAAACCACGATTTTAGCTCTATTTTGAGTAAGCGTCAGCAGCTATTAAACCAGTTCTATCCTAAGTCATTACTCGCATCACTAATTAGCGCTCTAAATCTGTAAATGTTTCATCCAGACTAACATCAGTTATATACGGCTTGTTGGGAATGCGTAAACTAAACTAACTAAACAGTGAAAAAGTGTTACCTTGAGCTTTAAGAAAAACAAAGGACATGACAAGCATTTCAATTCAATTCAAAAACATAAAACAAAATTTTACTCCACCATGTTATTCGTATTGTATTATAATTCATTCATAAAACAAGAATCTACTCTTGCTCGGCTTATTTCTATACCCTAATCGGACACAACTTCCTTAATCTCAACAAAAGCATTTTACGTGAGTTTTTAATATTTACTATAAAAAATGCTGGAAATTATTTTACTGTTCCTTAAAAATATTTAACAAAAAAGTTAACAGAAATGGATTTTGCAAAACCTCAACTGTATTCCTGGTCTTTGACATCAAAACTTATTTTGTTTTTACCAATAATATTGATATCATGGGTTGTGCTAAGTTTCAATTCGGTATCAGTAAAAGCTGTCGACATTCACCAAAAGCCTCAAGATTTCTGCTACAGTGACAAAAATTGCTCTTCAAATACTTGGGCAGGCCAATGTCACGATGGAAGACAACAGTCCCCAATAAACATTCAATTGAAACCAGAGAGCAAAAAGAGTCCTAGAAATATTCACCTCCGCCTACACCATTTCAGATCAGATCATTTCTTTATGCAAAATAACGGTCATACAATCAATCTAGATTTTGCTCAAATTGATGATGACGCATACATCTTTCCTGGGTTTGGTCTCACAACAACAAAATATCGTTTCGCAAATGCCCATTTTCACTGGGGTACTAAAGATGCTTTCGGGTCAGAGCATAATGTCGAAGGACAAAGTTTCTCAATGGAACTTCATCTTGTTCATTACAATCAACGTTACCCTACAATGACTGAAGCTGTGCTATCCGGTGACACAAATGCCCTGGCCGTGGTAGCCATATTTCTTCAGGCTGATAACAACACCAAACCAAGCCCTGCATTGGAACCAATTGTAAAAAATCTTCCTAAAATTCACCATAAGCACACTTTGTGGCTAAAAGTTGAATCCCCATTGGATCTTCAACCTTTGATGCCTGAGCATACTGCTATGCTGTATTCATACAAAGGATCACTTACTACACCGGGATGTAATGAACAAGTGAACTGGTTCGTCTTTCATAACCCGATAAAAATTGCACCTTCAGATGTTAAAGCCTTTAGAGACGTTGTGGATGGAAAAGGAAAGGCGATTACTGAGAATAATCGGCCAATTCAGAAACGTAATGGGAGAAATATTCAATACTTGATGCTTAATATTGATCCTGATACGTAGTATCATTTTGAATGTTGCTTCCATTGATTTGATGAAATAAATGAGATTTTGTATGTGAATGTTTTCTGCAATCATACAATGTGCACGCAGACGGTTATCTAGGAGGTCGAGGTGTTTCTTTGGAACACATGCTATGTAAATATTTGTCAGCATCTCACTAAATTTTTTACCCTTGAATTACCGACCGAATTGACCTATTATAGTTCTGTTCAAACATCTAATTTAAAATATTAAAAGTGCCATTTTATGAAATCATATTTGGTAAAATCTAAAAATCCTTAATCTTTTTAGATTTATTTAATAAAATCTGTCACATTAATAAGTCAATCTGCAGAGTTTTTGTGATTTTAAATATAATAATATGTAAAGGTAACGAACACAACTGTGATAATTATAATGATTCTAAATAATTCGTGAAAAGTCAGTACGACAGATATCTCCTGAAGTCTTATAGGTAAAATATATAATTCTCGTTGTCATCTTCCCCTACTACTAAACCCTCTTAAAATACGTTTAATTTAGTCAGGTTACCTAAAATGTATTCATTATACACGGCGTCCGTTAATTTTCTTGAATGACCCTTTCGGAATTCTGTCAAAGAAAAGTAAACCTGCAGCCCTTTCAACTGCATCAAGAGGCACCTAAACATACATTTTAAATACATACAAGTTCAAGTTCCAATATAGCTTTAAAAGTACAAATTAAATTAAATTAAAAATTATACCCTAAAAGCTTCCAAAGGCGCACTGTCGTCAATAGGTTTGTTCGGCATGATATACGACTCGATGTCCAACTGACCAGTTGAATTTGTCTCCCCCACAATAACTTTGAAGAAATGAGTAGGAACTGATACATTGTTTTTGCCTATTACTTCGTACTTAACATAATATTTGCCATTGTCTTCTCTCCTAGAAAATAGAATAAAAAAAAACACTTCGAGACCATCTAACCCTATTTTTTAACACATTATTCCAACAATAGTATCAGAATTGGACAGCAATTAAACTTGTAATCTTTGACTTTTTCTTACATAGCTAAATAAAGAGGTCCAGTACACACGTAAACATTTTCATAAACTTTCGTCAGATTTCGAACGTATTTCTCCAAGCGATTCCAAGTGTCTCTATTGAATCCCTTGCCAACTTGAGGACACATGTTTGACAGGATAAATGTTTCTTCAACAAAATGCTGTGATGCCTTGTGATTACCCGCAGCAGCCATATGTCCTCGATCATACCCACTGCCCTTGTAGTCTTGATTCGTTGACCTAAAATAAGGATGAAGTGAGTTGTCTTCAAAAAAATCACATTTCGCTCTATCCACACCCGGATTAGATTTCACAGACTGTCGGGTCAAATGTTCAAAAACCCAGTGAGGTACTCGATGACGACGGTCATAAGATACGACGAAGTTTTCAAAAGACCGGATATTATCCATTCCAGGAAACCCATACTTCATTATCTGCAAGTCAAAGTTCAAACGTTAAAAAGTTGACTAATTGGATTACAAATGCATAATTGATAACTGAATTCATTCATTAAATTCTTTTACCTGAGAAATTCGACTAGGTTTTGAAGGACCACCAGCAATCCAATTAGAGTCAACACTATCTGTCCCAGACGGAACAACAGCAGAAGTATCTTTAGAAATAGGCGACGCAGCGTTTACAACAGCGATTCGATTTCTATATTTTTCAGCAAAAACTCCTCCAAGGAAGCCAGTCATCCCGATTCCAATCCCTGCAATTCGGCCCAAGCTCTTTATTCTGCTTGCCATTTTTCTTCCTCACTGCACACTGGGGATGACCTGACCTGGTTCTGAGACCAAACCCCTCACCCTTATTCCCCTAATCTGAGGCCTATATGAGGTTTCTTTAAATTTCAAAATTTTGATAAAAATAAATTTCTTTGGTAATATGTCTCGTATTTTTGTCTCCCAGTCCCAGTCTCGTTCTTTTTGTGAAACAAAGTGGATGAGCAATAATCTTCTTGCCGCTGATTCATACAACTGAACTGGGGCAAAGAGAAGTCTAAAAAATAAATGCACTTTCTCTAATTAGTGCTAATTAACAAAACAGTATCAGATAAGAACCCCCCCTACTGAAATGGGTCCTCCCATCCCTATCTTTTCAAAAATAATTGTTATTTTCTTCCCATGCTAAAATGGTTTTGAAACTTTGGTTTTGAAACCTACGAAAACAAACTACGGTTCTCACTTTCTCACGTTTTTGCTTCCAGTTTTACCGTTAATACGCCAAATTAAAAGCTTGAACAAGAAATTTTTGTTTTTAAAGAAGCATTAAAGTTTCTTTAAATTTATGTAAAGCATTTCGAGATTTTTTTGCTTAAATTGTGAAATTATAATAATAGGAATTAAATGTTATTTATATATAAAAAGTATATCATAAAAATAGTATGAAAAACTAAAGTTTTTTCATAAATTCGATCACTGATGGTAATGAAATGACATAATAGACTGCATTTCATAAGTACTTCGCACTAATCCGCTATACAAGAGGGAAATCGACATGAGTAGAATAGGAATGTGTTTTAATAAGCTGTATTTCTAATGGAATGGATCAAAATTGAAGAAGACAGACGATCATGACTGGAAAGATTTACTCATGAGATATTCTTATCATTGTTCTAGTTCTAGCTGATATAAGTTACAAAGGTCAAAGAATTATTTGAGTTGTAATGTAAACACTTTCATTTTATGTATCATGGAATGATGAAGACGCCATCATGATGTGACACTCCCATTCTCCATTAATTATTTTTAAATAGATAGGATTTTAGGATTTATAATTTAAGTGGGTACTCTCGGGTTATTTGCATCATTTGTTAAATTGTCTTCGTTTTGAAAGCATTAACTTCTGAAATGGATTACAAATTTTGTACCGTTTTAATTTCATACATCTTCTTGTTTTACATAAGTACTGTTAATGGAGGATTAAGTCCTGAAGTAGAAATAACTCAAGGCGTTCTCAAAGGAGAAGTTTCCGAATGTCGAAATGGAACTCAGTTTTATAAGTTTTTGGGAATTCCGTATGGGAAAGTTACTCGAAGGTTTGAGGTAAATAAGTTACTTAGGTTTCTTTTGCGAAAATAAATGATACTATAATGTCCAAAAAATATTCAACAAAACGTCTAATGATAATGCACGACATTATTTTTAAGGCAGCTCTATGAAACGCCCTTTTAACTTTTAAACATTGTGAATACTGCTTAAAAATTCTAATAACTCTAGCATCTTTCGAATTTGTTGTGATTTATGTTGCAATCGCAATTATTTTCGCAGATGTCAGAACCCGCTGATGGCTGGAGAGGTACGAGGAATGCTCTTGACTCTGGGCCTGGGTGCATCAGGTCGGATTGGTTTTCACATGAATTAAAAGGAATCGAAGATTGCCTAACTCTGGATATTTACACACCTCTGGTACGTTTTATTTTGTTTAATTCAACATGATGCAAGTTTGAAGTTGTATCATACCTTGAAAATTTGACCTAAAATGCGACTTTATAAAGCTTCCAAGTCCTGAGGGTGTACTAAAGCCCCTTCCTGTAATGTTTTGGATATACGGAGGTGGCTTTATTGATGGAAATTCTGGAATTTATGATGGAAAAGATTTTATGGAACAAGAAGTTATTCTAGTTACAATTAATTATCGTCTGGGTGCTTTTGGTACTAACTAGGATATATTTTATAATTTGATATAAGCTATAAATAAGCTATGAATCAAAAGCCATTGCAAAAATCCTTATTAAGGGTTCTTAAACGCTGGGATAAAGTCAGCAAGAGGGAACCAAGGAATGAAAGACATGGTCCTTGCTTTAAAATGGGTTCAACAAAATATCGATAAATTTGGAGGGGATCCTGCCAGAGTGACTATTTTCGGACAAAGTGCTGGCGGATCTGCAGTTTCGTCGTTGACATTGTCACCTATGACTAAAGGTAAATAAGCTGCTACGATGATAAGAAACGACACAGTATTACTTTACATATTTAGCTTAGCTCAATATAAATAGCAATTCTATTATAAATTTTTTGGTTTTTAGGTTTATTTTCCGGTGCAATAATTCAAAGTGGAACTGCAGTATGTCCTTATTTGATGAACACAAACCCTGGAATAAAATATGCAATAAAATTAGCCCAAGCTGTCGACTGTCCTACAAGTAATACTCAATATTTAGTTGAATGTTTGAGCAAAATTCAAGCCGAAGAACTTCCTAAACACACTAAGTTAATGAATGAATTCGTAAGTTCTGTAATTAATAATTAATATAGCTATAGCCACTTGTACATTTTCTAAATTACCATATCCTACTTTTGTTCCCTAAAGAAAAATCAAGGAATTTTGGTTAAATCCTTCAGGTGTAGAAAATGCCCTTTCTACTTATGCTTTCTGCAAGGTATCTTAACTTTATTTCCATTAACAGGGTTTCAACGACCAAACAATACATTTTGGACCTTCAATTGAAACCTATTCAGATGGAGAATCAGATGAAAACAATATTTTCATGAAGGAAGATCCATTCATCCTTGCCCAAAGAGGAGAGTTCCATAAAGTCCCTATGATCATAGGAATGGATTCTCATGAATTTATTCTTGGTCTGTTTGGCAGTGAGTCTTTCACTATATCATAGCATTTCTCATAGTCCTTAGATTAAAATTAATTATAATTTTTGGTTCGAAAAAGGAATTGAAAATAACGAAGTATTAACCCAGCTCAAAAACCAGTTTGGAAGATTGCTGCCTGGAATGATGATGTACAATGAGGCCGCTGAAGACCCAGCTTTAGAGTAACTGAAAGAATACGAGACTTCTTTCTGGACGGAAAAAGAGAGCTTACTTCGGAAAATCTTTGGAGTTGGGAAGCGATGCTAACTGATCGACATATTACTCAATGTACCGCTAGAATGAATGAAGAATACGCTAAACATACTACTGTTTATGCGTATAATTACACGAAACGGGAACCTTCTTATTCGAGATTCCTTATGGCATCCGAAGGATGGTTTCAAGTCAATCAGAATGGGGAATATGGTACGAAAATTTATTGCTTCGAATTGGAGTAAAGATTATGGCATACTTATTATACTTAGAAGGTTTACTTGAAGCAAACATTTCTGAAATATTTAAAAATTTCACCAGAAATAAAACCAAGAGACCGACCTGCTACTCATGGGGATGAGATAAGATATTTGTTTGAAATGGGATCTCCTTTTAATGAACTTATTGAAGAGGAGAATCAGAACTATGCACGTTACGAATTTTCAGAAGCTTTAATAACCTTATGGAGTTCGTTTGCTATTACTGGGTACGATTTATCGATAATAAATTAAAGTATAAAATTGAAGAAAGTAATCAAATATTATTATTTTGTTTTTTGTGAAAGCAGAAAGCCAAATAAGTGGGGTGCAGCTGACATCGAATGGACTCCATTAGAAAGTGGAAAACCTCAACAATGGCTTCAAATTGATGATAATCCTCATATGGCTCCAATTTCGGAGGATTTTGAAATTCGTCGAAAGTTTTGGGATAGCCTTCCTTTGAAACAGTATGGAAAGACTTGGAATGACTATCACACAGATATTTCTCTTTAAATAAAACATTTTATAATTAGTATGATAGTCGCAAATTCAAAAATTTAAATAGTTGATAATTCGGTGAAAACTAAAGCTTTGATATTGTTTTTTGCTATGTTTTTGAATTTTGAATTCATATAAGGATTTAAGAATCATATATCAGTCACATTTAACAAGCTTTGAAAAAATCTTATATTAAAATTTGGTACATTTAACTAAACAAAATACATATAAAAGTACGGTAAACTAGCAAGCGATTTTTAGCCAAATTATAACAAGCACATATATGAAACTGTAATTTGTCATTACATTTGATTACTACATTTCATTAACCAGCCTACGCAAGATTATAAAGCTATTAAACTTAGTTTCAGAGTCAGAGCTTCCTCTCAGCTAATTGTAATGTATGAATTTCTTTAAACCATTATACAACAAATACAACTAACATACAAGTCGTCTCACATCTTCGAAGCTGATTATTTTTTTCCCCACACGAAGGCGAATATTATGAAATAAATTTAAAAACTTTGTCAAAAATCGTTCTTGAAAGAAAGCTTGCTGGACTTTTCATTACTTAAATCTTTAACAATATTGGTAATCTGCTGAACCTGGGAAAACCCCATGTTCACAGTTGTAAAAATCAAAAATAGAACACATGGCAAAAGTGATAAACATCTAAACGGATGACTGAACGACTAATAATTAAATCGTTATAAAATTAATTCATTTATAATACTGCAAACAATTTGGGCACCATGTTATATCGATGTTATGGATCAAAATTCAAGAATCATCAAAGGCTATGCTATGACTGGAAAGATCTATTCATCAGAGTGAGTTATATGTTGTAGTAATAATAAGTTGTGGATGAATGTTACATAAAGTTTTCATTCCTAATATTATACGCAGCGACATTCATCTATATTATGTTTAATCAAAATGATGAATGATGTGACACTTCCATTTCCTTTTTATTATTTATAAATAGACAAGATTTATAAACTCAGTGTACTCTCAGGCCGATACATCCTATATCAGCTATCATTTCTTAAATTGCCACCGTTGTAAAAGCACTGCCTTCTAGAATGCACCTCAAATTTTTCAGCGTTTTACTTTTTATTTGCTTGTGTTACCAAAGTATTGCTAATGGAGAATTTAGTCCCGAAGTAACAATCACTCAAGGTTTACTCAAAGGAGAAGTTGCCGAATCTCGAAATGGAACTGAGTTTTATAAGTTTTTTGGAATTCCTTATGGGAAAGTTCCTCGTAGGTTCGAGGTAAAGTGTAGTTGGTTAATCTTTTACAATCTTAAACAATAAACTTGCATAGAATTTGTATAGTATTTTAAATTTTAATACGATGCATGAATGTCCGACACGTAAAAATTAATCATGATATCACGTATTGGTTGAAAACCATATATTACAAACCTGTGATGCGTGATACCGCTGAGACACTGAAATAAAGCAATATAAAATCTTAAACGTTCACCTTTCGTGACAGCTTAATTAAGCATCATTTTTCAATTTGAAACATTCCAAATTAATCCAATTTAACAATTATGACTGCAACCCTTTGCCTTCATAACATTATGTAGCTTGCGTTTTGATTTCAAATATTATTTTTACAGATGTCAGAACCCGCTGATGGTTGGACAGGGACGAGAAATGCTCTGGACTCTGGACCTGGGTGCATCAGATTGGATTTATTTTCCAATTCTGTTAAAGGAATTGAAGATTGTCTAACTCTGGATATTTACACACCTCTGGTACCTTTAATTTTGCATAGTTCAATAATGCTAGTTTAAATTTGGATTATTTCTTAATGATATGACACAAACTATCAATTTATAAAGCTTCCAAGTACTGAAGGTGAAATAAAGCCCCTTCCAGTGATGTTTTGGATACACGGAGGTGGATTTGTAGATGGGAATTCTGGGATTTATGATGGGAAATATTTTATGGAACAAGACGTTGTTCTAGTTGCAATCAATTATCGTCTTGGCCCTTTTGGTACCAAATAGGCATCATTTTTTATTTTATAATTTTATGCAAGTTATAGAAAAGTTTTCTTTCAAATACCATTTGCAAAAATCTTTGTTCAGGGTTTTTAAACGCTGGAGTAAAGTCAGCAAGAGGAAACCAAGGAATGAAAGACATGGTCCTCGCTTTAAAATGGGTTCAACAAAATATCGATAAATTTGGAGGGGATCCTGC
>JAQGAA010001336.1:0-16109 GCA_034696425.1 Isotoma viridis | reverse complement strand
ATTTCCAGCCACAAATCGAAACTTTTTTCCATCTTTATTGAAACGTTGGATTGCTTGGAAAACTGCCCACAAATCTACAGCCGTAACCCATTCAGAGCCATTGGCCAGCTGTAATGTCGTATTAGACTTTTCTTCCCCTTTTCCTTTGCTACAAGCTTGTCCCTTTCGCAACGGACATGGGCATGAAGCACAATCCTAAAAGTATACAAAATCCGTAAATCTTTGACTCTAAACTTTTTCATAAATATTCATTATACCTCAATGTCCGCACATTTACGTTTCAAGTCTTCTGGAGCGTCGACAGCGAGAGATTTAAAAGCATCGAGAATAGGCCTATAGCCTGTACAACGACAGATATTCCCATCAAAACTATCATCCACATCTTTCACTGTCACACCTTTGCCGTCTTTTGATTCAACAAGGCTGTAACGTTTTTTAAAAACGGTTAAGAGTTACGCTTTTTTCTACTTCTACACTCGGAAGTCGGAACTCCGAACTAAACTTCTATGCAATTCGTAAAAAGCTTTTTCGAAATACTTTTACCCTATTACCGAGCGCACATATAAGTTATAAGGCTGATGAGGAGTGAGGACTTACCTGTGCATATTCATGACCATTCCAGGGGTACAATAGCCACATTGTGTTCCATGAAAATTTACAAGTCGATTTTGAATCAAACTGTATCCCTCTTCTCTATTTCCAAGACCTTCGACCGTCGTTATGTCATACCCTTGACAGCTGTACACAGGTGTTATGCACTGATAAAGATATAAATGAATAAGTTATCTTATTTAATTTTTCCTTAATGTCACAAAATGCCCCCGATCTTACTTCACCCCATTATATATTAATAAACTCACCGAATTGACACCTTTTACTACATCTTCCCCAGTGGCAGGGTTCTTGGTTCTCACAGTCACAACGCAAGCACCACACCCACCTTCCCTACACATAACCTTGGTTCCTTTAAGATTGGCAGAATCTCGAATGAAGTCCACAAGCATGGACTCAGAGTCAACGTTAGGTGTTGAAGGATCAACTATGGAATTTTTCCAATTTAAGTTTATGAATTCTGATTTTTGGATTTTATAAATATTTTGCATAATAATTAAACATACCATTGTACTCCTGTCCATTGATCTTGAAGCTAATAATATTGTTGGTTCCAGAGCTGCAAATATACATATTGGTAAAGTGAGAAATGAAATGCATGAATGCTTATGAATTTAAATATTTAAATGTAATATCAAAATGCGTCACCCTTTTCCCATGGTGTCAAACCGGTTCAGAAGTTACTGTTGAATTAAATAAAACTCAAATAAAAATCAATAGTAAAAATGTTATAAAAATTAGGGGTATCGCTATAGAGGACAACAAACCAATTTATTATGGAATTTTTAACTTAAAATTGTTTTAAATTCCAAAGACATTAAATGTAAATATAGTACCGACCAGTACATACGACAATTCTTATTTGTTCAACTTTAATCGACTACTCAATAAAACCGGAGACTTGTTAATGGCTATCTAATCTAATATTTAACAAAGGTATTTGGTAACAAGCCAATAAATAAGTTATGTCACATTCATGTTTTATGGGAAGAGTCTTAAGTTGTAAGTTCACAATAACAATAATATACACGCATATCTCAAATTTTTACAAACACATAAGAATTTTAGTAAATATTAGTTAAATGAAAAAACATTGCACCCACATTTCATTAGATTCTGAATGATTTTGACGGAGATTTTAGGATCAAGGTAAGGAGAAAGGCAAAGGATCCTTTTGATCTTTGATCTAGTGGGCAACTTGAGAAAACAAAGTTTGGAGAAAAATTAAACTCTTATGTGACTGAATTCGGGTATTATTGTCAAGGTCAAGCTCATGAAATGATAATCATCAAATAAATTACACAAATTCTAAACTTGATGCAGCACGATGATTTATCAATTAACTGTTAAACGGAACTTATAATTTAAGTAATGTCTTAGCTATGAAAAAGCAGCTCTAAAAGTTGGGTGTGTATTGAGGATAGATTATATTATTTGGTATTAGGGAAAATTGAGAAAATTGAGATGAACAATTTTATTGGGAATTGTTAAGAATACTAAATAATCAATCAACAATCAATGTAATCGTTATATAGCTTGCTAATAATAATTTATTAAATGATATATTTCAATTAGCATTGCGACATTTTGTATTCTACTTTGTTACTTTATTGAACAAATTAAGAATAGACTATTTGTTAGTCGAGGACCGAGACTGAACCATCGTTCGGGATTTAACCGGATGTATCGGTTAAAGAAAGTTACTTAAGTCTATATGAAAAGAATGTAACTTACACGTTAGTAAGTCCGATATTTCTGTTAGAAAGTTTTCTCACTCTGTAAAAACCTTTTTGATGTTAAGCCAATTTATTTTAATTTTCAGAGATGAACTTTTTTGATGATAATGATGAAGATTTTTTTAGTTTTCTCACTCTCTGTCGCAAGCCCAATACAGCTAGTAAGCTCCCAGTTAAGTTTACAAACTGGATGGAGTAGCTTATCCGACCGAACAGACTTTGCTATTGAAATATAATCTAAACCAATTTACCTGCCCATAGTGGTGTATCATAGACAGAAAAGATTCGGACTTGACGAATACAATATAACACTGGTTGTTGTGAATAACTTGAGATATGAAGACCAAAAGCAAATACAATATTAAAAGCTTATACCAAAATGCTTCGTCACTTTACGGACAATGAGTGTTGAAAATTTCTATCCAGCAACACCGGATTAAAATTAGAAAACAACGCTCTGAAATATGGAATGCAATGTATAATGCCTGTCATGTACATGTATAATGTATAAGGTTTTGCTTCAAGCACTCGTTGCTCAGACAAGAGGCACAGATAAAAAAACACTACCAATTACTGGAAGGTCATACTATTATATATGCCATGCAAATTCTGCTGGTCATTATTGACTATAAAATTTTTTTAATTATCTTCATCATGCATACTAGATTGCTCACTGCATGCATGCCATGAATCCAGCTTGAATTGGAATTTTGGAATTGGAAGTAAAAATTACAACAATGCAACAATGAGATTTTTCCTGCAGGCAGCCAAAGCTGAACCGTTTGAAACAAATTGAGACAATTTTATTTGTCTTGATTATTTGTAAACTAAAAACACAGTTATGGCATTTTATCATTTATATAATCAAGGTTTGGGTCTGGTATTTGTGATTTTATACAAAAAAAACAAGTCACCATACCGGCTAATTATATAATTTTATTTAAAATATCAAAAATTGCTTGGTTTGTTTCTTGTATCACCTGTATAACAGGGTTATTCAATTTTAAATTTGTTAACAAAAACTTTTAATAAACGCCGACAAATCAAAATAAATGTATCAGTTATTTGTTTATCTGAAATTGTTCAGATAATTAGAATGTTATGTAACTCTTATGAATGAACTGTATCAATCACAAACCATTAACATCACAGTCGCAGCTTTAAAATTCTATTTCAAGAATGATAACTGAAATAGTGTCAATAATGGTGACTCGTATTAAAAATTTTAGCATGAGAAAACTTTATCTTTGAAATGGTTCAAGAAACACGTCATATTATGGCTCAAAAATATTATGAAAAGGAACCCAACGAGGGTTTCTATTCCATGCATTAGGTAGATAATTAAACATAGAATTGAATTTATATTGCACTAAAAGCATCGCAAACAAAACAATATTATTGACAACTCAGTATGGCAAAGGCAAAAAACAACAATTTTCCCTTACTCGTCTTCGCATGGCATGGCTAAAACTTAAAAAATCGAAAGTTAAACACTACTTTACTTACTACTACCTTCTTTTTAGTAGTAGCAAAGTAAAGTTAGGTACGAGATGCTTGATAGCAGATAATAGCATAATTGTATTTTATTGGAGTATTATTTTATTCTCCATTCCAAGCTATGACTATAATTTAAATTGCTAAACTGCAATTGCATACATATACAGACAGTAGTTAACTTACTTTTTAATTTAAATGAATTCCACCCGGCGTCAACGTCAATCATTTTATAAACATCCAAAATATCACGAAAGGCAGAAATAATATGACCATTCTTCTATACTGCACTAAAAGTTCATCTTTAATTTGAAGAGTATTCTGATTTACAATTAGTTATGGCATTCAGTCGACTAGATCCGAGATCGAGTCCAGACTTATTTTGTATCTATTTTATTATGGAATCGAATCTGCTTGCAACCGGCTTGATACATTTTGAACATGTTGGACAAGGTCATTTCAAAACACTTATGAAACAAAAAAACCGAAACCAATTGGTGTGAAAATCTTTCGCAGTTACCCATGCATAATAATAATATGAATAAAAATGTGGGGTTTTAGAGAAAAAAAATAATATCTGTACCACTACAAATCCAACTCTGCTGCTATGCTGCAACTTAATGATTTCGACTTTAAGTTTTTTGCCGTTTAAGAAAAAACTATAGTCAATTTGGAAGCTATGGCTTTCTAGAGCTCAAGGTCAGTGTAAGAATTTCAATAGATAAGTCTTTCTTTTCTGACAAACTTTCGTGTCAGTTTTCAACAAATTTCAGATTTTTTGGTAAAATGCTTCTTTGTATCCATGTTTAGCCCAAAATATTTCTGCTTCTTGCAATCATCACGCCACACAAGAAAGGCAAATGCATCTTAGATTACATAATAATATCCCATGTAATTCTTTCCTAATTTCTCAGTTTTATATGCGACTTCAAAAGAAATATCTTTAGAAAAACATTTCCACTTCTAGTGAAATTTTTAAAAGTACGACTTTCAGAGTTCATGTTTAAAATATGAATAAATAATTTTGTTTTAGGATCATTAGTTTAAATATCTATCTCTTTGGTTTAAGCTTAAATACGTAGTTTTGTAATCCTTCTTAAATTGCATTGAAATAAAAATATGAGTGAATCATATAATTATCTAGCGTGTTACAAAACGAAATAATACTTTATAAACAAAAAACCATTTGAAAGGAACACCCGAAAAAATTCAAGGATAATGATTTTGGGATTTTAATTTAAAGTGTTTATTTTCAAGGTCTTTTTAGGACAAAGTCAGTCAGTATTATTCATTTCTTATTGTTAGTGATAGAAATAAATAATCATAGAAGCGTATATCTTTCTTAAGTTATTATTTCATTCCGTCTGTCCTGTCTATTATAGTTATTGAAAATGAGAGATCGACCACTTCAGACAGGACTTTTGTCTTCGATTATTATTACCTTTATAGCTTTATCCACTAAAATCCGGCAAACAAATATATGAACCGTGTAGTAATTAGAGTATGTCTATAAAAGCTTTACTATAATAATAATAATAACGCACATCCATAATTTCACATCTGAAAATAATAAGGTTGACAAAAAAAGCTATTCAATCAAGGGGATTTCCTTTCCATTAAATGCACATACTGAGAAGACTTTCCATGCGAAGTGGCTAATATAATTTTCAAGCAAAAAACTGTTGCATAATAGTATACAATATTACGGAGGAGTTCAATACATATTTTGTTTCATATATATTCAGTAATTAAGGTTCAGCTGGGCATAGTATTTAAGCGTCAAGTACACAAGTATTCTAAAACTAAGAAGATGACGGTGACTCGTCGAGTTTTATAAAAAATTCCAATCCATTTATTTTCCCGTCGTTTCGTGTTGGCTAATGAAAAAATAAACAAGTGTGACATTTGAGATTAAAATACAAATCAAAGTTTATTCTTAAAATTGAAGTCATCATAATTTAAGTTTGTCGGGATAGCTGATCAAGTTAGAAGCAGACACAAATATCAAGAAATTGTAGACTTCAATTCATAACATAAAAAAAAGTTCATTATAAAGAATAATACCAAATAAAAATCATAATGTAAAAACATGAATGATCTTATAAAATACAGTATTTATTATTTATGAGTATTTTTGAAACTTATTGATACTGGAATAAATGCACGAAAATGTCATAAGACTTTACATTGTAAAAATGGCACTCTAGATTTTACATTGTATTGTATAACACGCTGTCAAATCAAAACGAAAAACAATTGAAAACCAGTCTTAATCGTTTCACTAGCAAAGGTCCTGCCCTGCTACACCCTTGTAATTCATCGACAAGTGAAATGAAGACCCAGCATCTAATACTGTTATATATAAATAGGTAATTAAGTAGTTCATTTGCAAATTAATTTCCTTCAATATCCTGCAACTTGAGAAGCAGCTGTCGATTGTAATGCTCATCCCGTTCGTACCGAAGTAATTTGTGGAATACAAGACAATCGGTGTTCACACATTTGTCATCCTCCCCACTGCAAGATTCGCAAATCTATTAAGCACAATGAAAAGTTAAAATGGGTCTAATTGAACATTTGAATGATAAAATTGAATAGTATGATAACTGATAAGATTACCTTGCGCGAGGTTTCTAACTTTTTGCTTATATCTGATGACTTTGTAGCAAAGAATAAGGAAGTATTTGGAAGATCATTATCACAATTCAAGCACTCTCCTCTTTCAGTCCTTTTATCACAACGGAAGCAATTTACGTGTTGAACATATTCGTCCAAGGTACCCTGCCCTGTTTTGTTTTCTTCTAATATATTTCGTAAATACTTTCTTGGAAGGTTTTTGTACCTATAATTAAATAATTTGCACAATTACAGCGTTTATGTCACCAACAATAAGCATATTTTTATAAGAATACGTATAATGTGAACGTGAAGTGAACCTTTCACTTACCATTTTGAAACATCAATTTTAGCTAGACCCAGACTGCGATTTAAGGCTGGAATTATAGCTTTCTCAATGTAGTAATGTGCATTCAAGCGCAAAGTATAATCACTAACATATTCCATCGGGGTCCGAATCATTTTGATTAAAGGGAGTGTCGGCTTATCATAAACCACAACGTAAGGAACCCTTTCTTTATTCAACGGTTCGGCTCGAGGATCCTTTAATGTGGCTCTTCTATAGGGACAGATTGCAAAATAAAATTTTTTTAGATAAACAAAATTATAATAATTATAATAAGTACAAAAATCATAAACATGACAAATTATCTTGCAGTAAAATAAATTACTTGGCTATCTCCAACGAAGGAACGCAGGCTCCAGGTTTGTATCCTTGCCTTCCTCTAAACTCTCTTGCGAAAGTATACTCCTTCATGCTGACCCTCCCATCAAATAGTTTTCGAAACTGAAGTTCCACGTACGTTTTCACCTTTTCCGGATTGTTTGTTGTAAACAAAATGTGCAGAGATTTTTCTAGTATCTAGATTAGAAAAGGTCAAAACATTTTAGTTTTTACTTATTATTACTCAGAATGCTTTGCCAGTACTTTACAAATGTACCTTTTTTACTGCAGGGCAGCCATCTCGTCGAACTGTCTCGATTCCTTTGGCGTCGTAGATGGGCTCTTGTTGATCCGGAGTTTCATAGGAGTAGCCAACGTACCGCTTTTTAGATTGTAAGATACACGGATGATAAATCTTCTCAAACTTGAGCTTCACCGGCTTCGGATTCGATTGGGTGACTTCCTCAGCGATTTCATATGCTGCAGCAAAAGCTTCTTCTCGACTTTTTCCAGGAAATCGAATAAACATTGAGTCAGTGTCTCCATAAACGACCTCACCACCCCATCGGTTCTCGTTAATTCTAACTAAATCAATAGCCCTCTGCAGTGTTTCACGACCTTTGCTTACAACACTGTCTGCAACCTAAAATAAGTCGAAAAGAACTTTAGCCAAAGCCAAAATGCGTTTCATAAATATAAATAAAACAGTATTTTTCAATTAATGTCTTAGACATACCTCCACACATGGCATACGACCCGAGAAATTTGCTGATGTATATCCATAAGTCACATTTGCAATAAGTTTTAATCCAAGCTGTCTTGAGTCCAGAATTTTCTGAGTAGTTGGACTGTCCTTCCATTTCTTCATCGATCTCTTAACCATTTGCCTAGTTTCTAATATTTCTTCTAGCATTTGTGGCAGTATCCCTTTTCTGACTGAAGCATTAACAAAGGCTACTCCTGCTGGGGAAATATGAATGTGGTCTTTCAAAGCTTCCAAAATATAGGGAGAGACTTCGTTGTCCAAGCATCCTAACTCAAATGGACCGTCACTAACAAAGCCAAACAAAGTTTTAATAGTATCAGGCTTATAAATCTTAGCGTTTTAGTACGCGAAAGTGTTTTCTTACCCTCCAAGGTGCTCTACCCTTCCAAGCACTGTTGAATAATCATAGTTATAGGCCATCATCATAGAAGGATAAAGGGACTGGAAATCCAAGACTGCCACAGGATCTGTGTAGTAGCTAAAACAAAGTAAATTGTCATTCGTATGATCTACCATTTATTGCCGAATCATATCGTATAAGTTTTTCTAAATCAACTTACCATGACATGGGTTCCAGAATCAGTGGAAGGAACTGCGGAGCTCGCATCCTAGATCGTTGAACAACGCTAGGTGATACAGCAATAAGATTTTCAGCCTTTGCTGCACGAAGCATCATGGACTCTACTCGGAACTATTTACAAATTCAAATCATACTTAAATGACTGAACTAAATGATTTACTAAAAGAAATCATTGTTCTGAATTTCCATTGAACAGTACCTGCGATCCTCGAGAAAACACTTCATAAAACTGTATTCCAAATAGTCGTGCTAATTCCGACGTTCGGTTGATTAAGTCAAGCTTGTCAATAATTTCCACGACACCTTTTACTCGCTCCGAGTAGTACTTCAGAACTCTCCACCTTGAAAAGTAAACAATGTAACATTTTAATATAATTTTCTCGAAGCTTTTTATTGCTTTGAAGGAATCTGAAACACATAATATCTATATGCAGTACACAGACAGAAAATCAACTTACTTGTTTTGAGGGTCTTTCCAAAATGCCGATAAAACCGCAGGAGTGAAGCTGCAAACTTTTCGATGTAGTATGTGATAAGCTGCATTTTCGTAAGTATAACTTTGCACAGTAATCTGGAAAAATATTTTCTCTTATTTATACTTATTTTCTCAAACTTACATTTACTCAGACAAAATTATTAGCATCGAAATTTAATAAACCTCGTGTCGTAATAAAGTCCACAAATTTAATACGATTCTTCCACAGAGATTTCCATCCCATCCATCTTTCTTTTCCTGTTGGAATGAATTATTTTTCCTAGGAAGCAATCTGGAAAGTAGCTGCTTCATATCTCGTCCTATGTGGCTTCCTCTTTCAATAATGTAGCCCCATGATCTTTTTTCTGTCTAAGTAAAACAATGAAAATCAATCAATCTCGTAAACAATATAATCTACACAACGTAATAACGTGATAATGATGGATTACATGCAACAAAATTTCTTACTTCATAGCCAACAAGAATATCTGGATCCCACTTAGAATAAATTCGAAGAAATCCATCCAGTAATTCATTTTCATTTAAATAGTATTCACTATTCTTTAAACTCTGTGATTGGTCTGAGGGTACTTTGGGATGAACTGAGAGAAATTCTGAAATCAGCGAAAAATGAACCATGAGTTGATTTGACTGATTGTCTTGCTTCAAACAGTATGAGATCAGCCATTTTCGCTGATATATAACAGGTCCAATAATGCTTACTGTAAATTTGTTTTGGTTTCACATCAGTATCCGGCACATCGTTTGAAATAAATACAAATATCGCAGCAATGGAGTCATACATTGGATCAGGTGTAAGATCCCCTCGAACTTGGCAGTGAACTTCCACACTCATTACTGTTAGATGCTGATGCTATTAAAACATTGTAAATTGTTTGGATTAAGAACTGGGTATGTATTACCAAAACCAAATATAAAATTACAGTTCCTATCAATCAACATATTAACAGAATAGAAAGAGGTAACGAATGTGTTAAGGCTTCAATGCACTTACCTGATGCAAAGCCTTGGCATCTTGTAGATTGGACATATCGTGCTCATAGCCATACTGATTTTTCGGCGAAAGACCGTCCAACTCACTATCGTTAAGAGTCATGTGCTGGAAGTGCTTGGACTTGGACACATACAAAGCTGAATTTGAACTATCTGTCATGTTTGCTACCATTCTTACTTTTTTCGGGGAATTGCCATTTTCCCAATCAATTTTCCTCTTTGAACGTTCACATCGGCGTCTTTCAACTAGAACATCTTCTGGTGTAAAAGATGCATTCGAAACTACGCTCAAGTCATTTCCCAAAGGTGAGAAAACATTTTCCTGAGAATGATTGGAACATCCATTATCTTCCTCTTCATGGTCTGAGCTTTCCCCATAGCATCGTCGAACATCTTCAGTTTCGTCATCGCTTGAATTTTCTTCATTTACGAGTTCAGAATTTGTTGATTCTTTTTCAGATACCGTCTCGGTTTCCGCGTGTTCAAAGTCAGGTTCCCACTTCTGACAAAAGCTTTCCCAAAATCTATAGGACGTAGGATTTTGTAACGGCTGAAATTCATCTTCAAACAAATCTGGAGCTGCTTTATTTGCTTCCAAATTTAGCACCGTTTTTTTGATAATACGTCGCCGAGCTTTTGAACGAGTTAGAGATCTTCTAATACTGAAAACTGACAAGTTTTCCTCAGAATTTAATCCTGGTCCCCGAGAAGGGGAATGTGCAACAGCGTCTTGATTCTCTTCCATTTCCAAAGGAGGAGGGGATGAATATTCATAGATACTGTTTACAGAGAAATCCCCGTTGTCGTTGTTACTGTTAAACTCTTCATGATCATGATCATTGCTTGGATCGTTTGATTGCTGCGAGGAAGAGGATTCACGTCTACAATTGCTACGATTCAGAATTTTCTTTATGAAGGAGCTATATCCGTTTCCAGAACTTATTGCGCTTTTCGTAATGGAGGACCGAATCTGGGCTTTACTTTTCAGTGGATTTTTGCTAGCTGGTGTTGAGTAGAAGTAAGGAGATTGTTTTTCGGGCTTGCCACTGCCCCCACTCCGACAATCCGATTTTGGAGTTTTTTTCATTTCATCCTGTTCGTCTGGAGTATCTGGACAATTTGGAGGTACTGATGAGAAGTCGTCGGAAGGGGACAACATAATTACGTCCGGTTCATCTGAGGGTATTTTCTCTGGAGATAAATATCTGCAGTTGCCGTTGCTGACCACGTTGCTTTTTTTCATCTTGTCCTTGGTAATTTCTAAATCAGAAGAGATACGCGGGGATGAAGGACTTTTTTCTAAATCCCTAGGTGGCACTGACGACGAAATATTCGGTGATAAGGGTACTTCAAGTTCTACAGATGAAAGCTGATCAACTTTTATAACTTTTTCCCGTATTTGATTGTCAAAAACCACATTTTGACAAGTGCATGGTGCCCTTATGAAAAGGAGGTCGTCGGTTTGTACAGATATATTCCTTGTCTTCTTGGGACTTGATTTTGTGCTAACCTCAAAATCCATAAAGTTTATATCCGTTTGGCATTCGATGTCAGCTTTGTTTGATCTCTGGCTTTGGCTTAATTTCTGAAACAAATTGACGTTATTTTGAGGGGACAAATCAGGCATCTTAAGATCATCAAAACTATTCGAAAGTTCCATCTGACTTATAGTTGCTGTATCAATTAAACTGCTATGTTTTATTAAGTCATTTGTGTAAGCGTCAGCACTTTCACTTGTTTCATTCCATGGCACAATGTTGTCTTCAATGTCTGTTGTGTTTGTTTCTGATTCATCTACATTTAAATGCTTCGAATGTGTAATATTGCTTGCTTTAGGATGGGCTGTTTTGATTTCGATATCATTAGAATTTTGACAGAATTCGGATTTGTCGTCTTCATCATCATCATCGCTACCATGAAAAATCTCAATGCTTTTTCGAGTCGTTTCGATCTTTTGAGCGGCTCGTTTGCTGTTTCGTGGATTTTTAGCAACCATTTTAACATTTTCAACCTCGATTTTGTAACTTCCGTTATCATTTCCATTTTGCTTAACTTGACGTTCAACTGAGGTAAGTTTTGATAATGAAGATTTACTTGAACTATTAGGTTTTATTGAGTTTTGAGTTGAGCTAATACTTTTAAGAGATCCATCACTTTTTTCATGGCTTGATTTGATGGAGGATTTTACGGAGTTTTTTGAAGCCAGTAGACTGACGGAAGATTGGTTTGAGCTTTCAACTGATGAAACGGAATTTTTGGATTTTGATTTTTTTGTACGAATATTTGCAGGATCACACCTTTCTAACTTAATAACAACCTCATTCATGTCTATTATACACAAAGAAGATTCCCCTTGTGGAATTGGTTTTAAATGGACGTGCTCCTTGTCCCACCTTTTGTCTTGAGAATCCGTTCCGGATCCAGATTTCTTTTGATTAACAGTTTTAAGTGTTTTGACAACTTTATCTTCCTTTGTACAACCAGTAAGTTTACTTTCCTTTGTAGGACTTTTGCTCGATACCGATACAGTTAAGGAATTACGGCGAACTGATATCCGTGTGGAGGATCTAGTAGGTGTAGGTGGAACAACAGATAATTTAACGTCATCTACTAAATTAATTGGTAAGTTTTTCGTTTTACTACTAGTTTTCTTTGATTCTGAAGCTGTAGATGATGTGGACGATTGAGAGGACAACATTTTGGACTTTTTGGTAACTTCAGTCTTCTTAGCTTCAATAGTTTCTTTTTTTGAAGGTGGAGTTGGAGAAAGAGTTATAATATCTGATGGTTTCGAGTTCGAGATTTCTAATGAAGGAGGATTTTCTAGTATTGAAGGTAAGTCTGTTTGAATTTTTGAAGTAATGGTGCTTCCTTGACTGCGATCTTTTCTCCTATTGGCAAGTGACAACCTTCCGGATGGTGACGGTCGCGAACAATTTGACAAGTTCAAGTTAGGAAGCTCTGTGTTTGGCACATTCCCTAAATTCGCTTCCTCAGTCTGGCCATTTTCTTTTCTTTCTAAAATCCGTGAGCTTTTTCTTATATTACTCTTGCTTTTTTCAGTTTCTTCACCTTTTTCTTCAGAATCTGAATCTCCTTGACCATCACCTTGGAAAATCAACTTACGGCGAGAAGAAATACCACTTCCATGAGCTTGTGGGGAGGGATTGTCGTCGGATGTAATTGATCTAATTATTGGACCTGCAGTATCTGCTTCCAACAGTAAATCATCTATCATTGTGCTTGATAGAAACGATTGTTCCCATTGATTTTCTTCCTGCTGACCACAAACATTTTCATCGTCATGAAAGGGCACCTCATTATTGTCCGCTTCAAACATTTCTTCCAAATCACCCTCTAGCTCCGCTTGTTTATCTAGATCTTCTTTTTCGTTTTGCATCTCGTAAAACATCTTTAAAAGCTCTTCCTGTTCTGTTTCAATTTCTTCTAAAGCCAATTGTTGCGGTAGTTGGGAACCTGTTTCATTAGAAGGACTTTCTTCGGGAACCTCTACGTCAACTTGAGAGCTTGGAATGATATCCTCAGGCAAAAACGATTCGTTTTCTATATTCTGCTTCTGGAAAATTCAATTAATGTAATAAATTTCCCCATCTTAAAATATTGCTATCATATTATTAGCTTTATCCAAGCAATGATAATGAAATGCTTTGGTGCAACAAAGTTTTACGTACATTTAATAGCGCAGTTTTCAGCTTATCTTTCAAGATGTTTTTGAAATTGTTTTCACTGTAAAACAACTGACCGGTGTACGCACGAGGCTGGCTTTCTGGAATAGTGAGTTCTGCCCAATTTGCATCCAAACTTTGCTTGCGTCTTTCCATTTCGTCCTGCCAAATTGCATCGATACCAGGGTTTGATGATCTGACACCTGAAGAGTATTTATTTCATGCATAATTAATGCATGATCCCGATGCTTATTTGCTAGTTGCTTATTAAAGTACTTAAATGCTTAATGAGTACGATACCTGAGCTAGAGGGTGAAACGATTATGTCTGCTGCCAAGATATCGACTTCTAATTCACAGGTGGTGGTCTTCTCCAGTGACGAAGGACTGTACATAGATTCAGGTATCTGAGACAAACTCCAAACCCTAGTAACTCCATTGGCATAAGGCGACATAGGAGTAGGAGGTCGTTTTTCTGCCTGTCTGGAATGGCTACTTGATTGAACATTGGAAACTTGCTGATTGCGGCGAAACTTAGCAAATTTGTAGTGTACTAAATTCATTCCATACAAATTGAAGTCAATCATAAACTGCAGTTGATAGGGAATGTGCGCTTCGTACGGTTGAAATTTTTTGTTTAAAATGCCACCACTCTGTATGAAAAAATTAATCAACATTATTATTATATACAATCATTGTGAAATTATAAGACGTAACTAAATTTTAAGTCGGCTTTGGAATTCAATAATATTTATCTCATCACCAATTACAGTTCTGATAGTGATAAAACATTACAACTTACCACTAAAAGGTCAGCCACCTTCTTAATGACTAAAGGACTATAAAAATAAATTCTGAGTAAGACTTCGGGATTTTTTTTGAATCCATAAAATGTCCTAAACAATCAAATCAAACTTTAGAATAATTCTAAACAAACTCTGCAATTTGCTATCATGGAAAAATTGTCAAAGCCCTTCGAAGTTCACTTACCGTCCAACAACTTTTATCACTTTGTACACATGCTGTTGTACCGAGGTTTTTGCATTCCATGCTGTCCCAGCCCCTGCTGACCCACGGGAGCTATTTATGACATTGTCGATTGCTTTCGCGAGTTTCTGGTCCAAGTCTTCAATGCTAGGGTCATCTGGTACAGTTATGTAAGGAAAAACCCCGTGGATATGAGCACAAGTCTTTTGGCCTGTAATAAATACAATGCATAAAAATTTGAAATCTTAATAACACTAACAAATAAATGCAGTTTTGACAATGCTATCCAGACTGGAAATGTGAAGTGATGTGACATCGACTTCATACGTCATAGATCAAAATCACAGCAAAATTATATAAAGTTTGCAGTTCAGTTAGTTTAAATTTTAAAACATACTTTCCTTGTCTCCCTCCCATAATTTTCCCTACCTTGCGGAGTAGAGCCAAATATTCGAAGTACAGGAACTCTTGATACTTCTTTTGAACGAAATTCAGAATAACAGAAATCCAATCCAGGACAAGGAAATGTTGTATAGAAGTCTACAGTGACAATGCGTTGAGTAAACGCTGACTGGAAAAGTACTGACTTTGACTGTGACTCACACCTAAGCAGGTCTTGTATGTCTAAACCATTTGAATCTGATGAGGAGCTCATGGTGACTTGATTGTTATATCAGTATATCACCGAGACCGACCGTCAACCGTCCTCAACCGTGTGCCATTAACCAAACGCCGATACTCCCTCCAGACTCCAGCTTCCAGTCGAAACAATTAATCCACAATTTCAGCATCAAACAATACACAATAAATGTTAATGTGAACCAGAAAGTGTGTCCTTCTTATTGCATGAATAATGTGTGATGTGCAATGCATTATATTTACACTTTAATTATACCTTTATTACTTGACACTTGACTGTAGCAACATTAATTTTTTTAAATTTATTTGTAAAGACTAAAAATAAACATCAAACCTTGCATAACAAAGAGACTGACTATACACTATCAACTTTGTGATATGTAATAGCAATAAGCTAGAAGATCACAGGCACAGGGATTTTAAAATTATAGTAATACTCTGCATCTGATCTGATCTGCATATTCATCATTCATCACAAATTAATTATTCGCAAATGTGAAATGGCAAATAACCTACACTCCACACTCGACACAGACAGTCGACAGTCAATGCGTCTGAGTATGTGTGTGAGTGTGTCCACCGGCACCTCACATGATGACATACATGGTCAAACAAAGGTTGAATTTATGACTACAGGACTAAAGATAAGCTATGAGCTAAGCTATTGCTAATTTTATTATTGTTTATTGAACGTCAAAGTACAAAGAATTGAAGGTTAAATTCTCCATTCCCCATTTTAACTTAAAATGTGTGTAGAAATATTTACAATCCACAACCAATATCCAACTAATTATGGATAAAAAAAGATAAAAAAAATGTAATTAATGTGGCCTACATCAGC
>JAQGAA010001335.1:0-16114 GCA_034696425.1 Isotoma viridis | reverse complement strand
AATATTCTGTATTATAATATTTATATATGGAATATCTTCTTATATGATATAATAATAATACAATAAAACGTGCAAGCCTAATTCTTGAGGGCAGCAAATCAGAGTTTTAAGTGTGAAACTTCACTGGGGGTCTTAGCTCAAAATTCATGATAGATGCAGATTAACTGTAAGAGGCAAAAAGTGAGAGGATTGATTGATATTCACTACCGACACACCCAGGAGCATCGTTATTGCATCAAATTTTATGATTAAAATAAAATATCGACCAATAACAACAGATTTCTTGTTATTAACTAATAATTCGCTCAGTTTCAGTTTTAATGGGATCTCCCAAGAAGTTATAATTATTCAGAATTCAAGAATGAATAATAAATAGAAGAAAATCCTCAACTTTTCATTTCCAATTTGCCAAAGTTGAGTTAACCCAATCATAATTTATGTTCTTGTGATAGATCACAAATAACATTCTATTATGCCTCAAGAAACTAAAAACAATATCTTGCTGGGAGATTATCATATATCAATCATATTTTTACATATGCAAATTAGGTTGCCCATTTTTATACAATTTGTCTCTAAGGGGAACATGATCAACTTAATATTCTTTTCCTATTGCATACAGAGGTCATATCTGAAATAAAAACAAATATCTTTTTACCTTATCGATTAAAGGAAAACTAATACAAGGAAAATAATAATACTTGACATTTAATAAAAGATAAACACAATAAATCTTAATAAATTTATTATTATTTTCTTTACTCATTGATTTATCAAGTACGAACAATACACTATATCATAATCTTTACCATCATTATACGTACCCAAAATATAAAAAAATTTATTAATCTGAATTCATCCGTAATTACATTATTACTGAAACCTAAAATGAAAATGAATAAAAACATTCTAAAAAATGGAAATGGAAAGTTGAGTCTAGAAAACAAGCCTTTTTTTTCAACCAACAACCTTAGGATTTTGACTTTCCCATATCCATACTTGATACTAGTCTTGAATCTCTAGAAACATTTAGGTCTATAAACTTATCATGTAAATTGAGATGGGTGTAAAATGTAAAACTAGCCATGACGGAGGCCTGACATAATAATACATTATGATAGATCACCTCACAACTCACCTTTCCCTGCCATGCCATTCTTATTGGATTTAATGTAAACTCTTATATACTTCTACTACTACTGCTGCTACTAATACTAAACTCTCATCACAAAGCAGTTATTACTCCATATACACATACACTATATACCCTTCAAGTTTTGTCTTGTCCAGCAGAGCTAGCTACCAGTAACCAAGTGTATAAAATACTAATATGATAATTCATAGCAACACGCTCTGAATTCTTAATCATCCCATTTTACCTATTATGATATCGTGGTGGTTTAGAAGTAGTATGGACACCTACAGAAAGAAGTATTTCTTTCCACCAGGGATAACTCATAATCAGCAATTTAATTTATAACTTAATAACTCTAGCATGAAAATGAGAATCTTATAATCTCCTGATAACTCAATAACTTTCAAGCCTACCCAAGCTGATCAACTTGAGCCATGAATAATTGTATATTCTAAAAAAGTAAGTTAATAGTTCATATGTGTGTATAAATGTCTATATACACACCCTACAACTGAATGAGATTTTTATACACTAGATAGACTATTACGTAACAAAATAAAATATAATGCTAATTGCAATATATACATCGCATCTTAAATGTTTTTTAATATCTCCAAACTAACTAATTATCTGTATAAAGTAATCTCTATTCTTAATTATTGAATGACAGTTGGATTGCTAGAGGGGAATAATTATGTGGAATGAAAACACCCAAGTACTTGTGACAAAAGCTACTCCTGCATAATCTTATGAACGCGTTTAGCGTTGACAACAACAATGAATATATTAAAGATCTCATTAGTGCGAATATGCTTGTCGATGTTGAACACTCCCTTTTTTAGTGTATAAAATCTTTTGTGTTTTTTATCTATCGCTGATGCTGATGCTGTCTATCTACATGTTTATAGTAACAAACCATTAACAACACCAACTCTCTGTCATTGGGTTTATATCTTGTCCTCATTTTAATTTTGTTGATGTTGATATGAAGGCAATTCAATATTATTTATGAGGGATAACGATGATACAACCAAGTTTGTAAGTGTACAAGGATAATTTGCAATTCTAATATGAAGAGTTGAGTTGAGTGAAATTCACATAAATCTTGGCAGTCAACAGCCGTTAATTATGACACGATTAAGTTTCTAATGTGTTAACCTGGCTTGAGTGGTTGTCTCTTATAGCAGGTAATAATAATAATAATAATAATAATACTTGATAGTTGTTCTTTTTATCTCCGTTTACAGAAAAGGACAAGAAGGTACTTGCATTTAGTCATGACTTATTATAGTATCAAATTTGTTATGTTTCGTCTAATACTCCTACGTCTTTTACTAATGGCATTAATCCATATTTTATTATTGTATGTGTATCGGTATCAATTTACTTGTAGTGTCAAAAGACAACCCTTAAAGTTCATTCTCCGTAATTGATGAGCAACAACAAATTGATCTGTGATCATATACTTGTAAACTATGAAAAACAGTACTGACATTATTGCTTATGCATGCTAAACACGTGAAAAGAATAGATGAAAATAGTAAAAAAGGCAACAGATACAATAAAAAAACAAATTTATAATAATGACCATTATTGTAACAAAAGCAGTAGGGACACGAACAGGAAATAACATTGGTAAATACATTTTGTTTTCTCCATGACGTAAATACAGTCATAATACAGAATAATAAATACACATGATACTTTCCGGAATACTAGCCAGTCTAATTTAATCGTAATTTTATTTTTTGTAACAAACTACCTACAAAAGAGTTCACGCATGATAGAGATACGCATTTTATTGAATGTATTTTAGAAAGTAAGGCGAAGGTTGTTTCGAAGGATCAATTGCAAGGCAACTGGTAGTGATGACCCTGGACACCAGCCCAGTGTATATTGGTCACTGACTGGCTAGTTTTAAATTGTAACGATGGGGCAGAGAAGAACGTGGGTTAAGGGAAATAAGATCTATTGGTTTACTATTGATCAAATAAAGAGTATCCGATCCGATTTAGACACGATGTAATAATTCTTGGAGAATCCCCTCTCTGAAAATCTTATTACAACTGACCTTCAGTATATTACTCATTCTCAAAAAGGGATAATGATTACAATTTTTATATATAATGAGTTTACGACTCATTAAAACTCAGTATTAAATTTCTTATAATTTCCCCCTTCGTCTTTTTCTTTATCTAATCAATAACTTTCTCCTTGTTTTACTGTAGAAAGCATCATTACCCAAAATAACGTTATCCTTGTTATTTAGGTTCTTTATAACATGAACATTTTTTAAATAAAAAAACTTGCAGGAACTTCTCAAATTTCTTTAAATTCAAAAGAATAATGAATTCTTGTAGAATAGGTCAGTTTCTTGAGTTTAATCTTAACACAAATACAATAAATGGATGAGTTCATTTTTAACGACGTAGAATTTTAATATTTTTAAATTGTATCAGAAATAGCGATTTTTTTGCAATTTTAATGAGATGTTTTGTTAAATATTCAACATGTAGGTTTTGCATTACGTCATGTTAATATCAAAATTAGTTATATAACAAATAATATTTCATGAAAAATATTGAAATGAAAACTAAATTTTTGTATTTAAAACTCATACATGAGTTACAAATCATATTTTGCCGAGTGAAGAGTACAGTAAATACCCTGTAAACCCTCTCCTGAGTTTTTTAGTAGGGGAAGGAAATTTTTTAAACGGGATTCTAATGTAAACATGATGCTTCAGATTTTAAATACTTATTGGGTGAGCTTTATCAATTCTATTTTTTAGATTCTAGGTTCTAGATCGTTTTTTTTATAAAAATGAAAAAAAATTATCGAAATAGATTGTGAGTTAAAGTGTACAATATAAACATTTGTAATAGCTTTAAAAAAACATTTTCTTAGAATAGAAATTTATTCAACAGAAAATTCATACCAACGGTAAATTGTATCACATTGCTAGTAATAGCATCATATACTTCTTTGTTGCCCTTAGTATGTATGTGGAGTGTGGACCAGAAAGTTTTTTTTCTAAATCTCAACCTGCATTTCTCAAGCGATTTAAATTTCGAATAGCTTTTTGACAAATCTTCACGTACAATGTGGTAATACTTGCTCTAACCTCGTATTAATGAGTAACACTATGAAATACCATGTTGCTGATTTACCAAAAGAAAAGCATATACAAGCAATACGAATATATTGCTTGATTGCCGTATTGTTCAATTTAGAACCCCAGAAGGAGTTAATATTTCTTATACCCGAGTGGGTTATCTAGATTGGGACGAATTTTGAGGGATGCTAGACCGAACAACATAGTACCTGATCATTGTACTTCATGGTTATTGAATCATACCCACTAAGAAGATTGGTTTACAATCTTAGTTGTGAATGGTTGATTATATATATTTTTATATTAAAAAGCTCATTAAGTAGGGATTATTTCTGGCAGTGTTCATTTTTTCAGTCCAGGATGCTTATTTTGAACTCCAATCGTAAAGGTGTCACGTTTTTATTCGGGCTATAAAATAAAAATACTGTGAATTAAAAATTCACATATTGTGATGCTCCTAGAGAATATGGGGTTTGAAGCGCAAATTATTACAGAAGACCTACTGAGTATGCAAATTTGCCAAAATTCATATCATCTGAGAATAAACTGCAAATTGAATGCATACAACTGTAACCGTAAGATATTTCTGGCTTTTAGGAATGGATTTTTACTACAAGGAAAGGTTTTTTTTCAACAGTTCGATTCTTAACATTTAAGACACGGCTAACAAATTACAGCAAAAAACCATTTAAACCTCGGCAGTCTCAGTCTTCGATTAATAATTCAAATACAAAGGGGATCTCCAAAGATAACACTTCGTTGATTTAAAAAGGCCAGGCCGATTACATTCTAATAAGAGTTCTAGAAAAATTTGTTCTCTGACACAGGCTTTCTTTGTGAATGCAGCAGTAGCTAATGGTCAATGGTGAAAGTTCATTTATTATTATTATTATATGGTGAAAGTTTCAATGAGTCTCACCATAAGATCACCTTCTCTACATTTCAGTTAAGAGACACACAAGTAACCCCTAGTATTTATCATACCATACTTCATTGATGAGTCCCCCTAACTTCAGCTTCAAATGAATCCATTCTAGTGCAACCTATCCGTAAAACTACGACTTAATTCCAGCCCACACCTTAACTAAACTCCCAACCTTTACAGTCCCTTTACCTTAGCTTCCTGTTGATTCCGCTTTTCAGTTCTCAATCTATTTATTCCTTATGTATTCACGAAAACTGCATAGGGTCCACTTTCATTAAACCAATTAAACGTGTATTTACATCATTTTTGTTTGCATTTACTTTTGCATCTTAACTCACCCAATCGTTTCGCAGTTTTGAAATGTTCACTCTATATGTGAATTTCAAAAATAATGATGTGATGATACTGATACACTTCATAGGTACTAATACTAGCTATAATGCAAAAACCAAAGGTTGATGGTTTTAGCCTGATATGATGCAAAGAAAAAAAAAGTAAAAGCTAATGACATAAAATGACTGATTAAAACGCTGATCTTAATGTATCATGGCAGTTATTGCAAATCTAATCGTTGGTCCTAAAATTCTGAATGTTTTTTGCATCAAAATTTCTTCATGCTTATAAGGAGACCATCTAAGAGATCACATTATATTTAGCTCTTTGATAACTTAAGAACAATGGTTTTTCCTAAAAAGCTTATCATCATCATTGACTTTTGTCTCATACTGATGCAGCCGTACTTTTCATTTTCATTTACGTTACTTTTGCCCCCTTTTGGTTGTGCAAGTACCCAAATATCCTTTAGTAGTTGGTTTTTCTCTTTTGTTACTCTAGACCGTCAAGAGAGTATGCTGTGTTCTGAAAAGTTGAAATGCAACCAAATGCTTCTGTTCAGTTAGTTGCAATGCAATGGCTAGTAACGTTCCCAAGCGAAAGGTATTTTTTAGCTTGCTTGGCCCGAATACTACCATTTACTGTAGGAAATAAGATCTGATTCTAAAAGGTACAACAACGATATAGAAGATAAAAACAAGCGAACCCACATACAGAATGAAACCAATTATCCAACTATGACTATAAAGTTAAACTAGTATAAATTACCTGACTGAAGAGTATTTCGGTTTAAAGTACTATGTTTAATCAAATCTCTATGCATACAAAGGAAGACAGGAATATGCTCCGTAGAGTAATCATTTTAATCGGTTGATGTTGGTCTGAATAAAGTTCCATAAGTGTGTTATGTCCAAACCACAAAACTAGGCGGTCTCTTTATTGTAAAATTAAAAATTAAAGGATTTGTTCCTTAATTAAGTATTCGGTTTTGTAGGGTGGAAATGGCAAAACACCACCACACTAGGTTATGTTTAGCATTCTCTGATAAGCTGCTGGGTATTTAACTATGTGGTAGTAGTAGTGGTGGTGGTGGGTACGGGTATTACGGGATTACGGGTTACTTTCAGCCAAGAATTGCAAAATGCCCCGCGGATTTCCTTTTAATGAATTGAGCATAATGATGCCATAATTCACTCAAGAGATTCCTAATTAATTATTAAGTATTGGAAGTGTATAAGCATGAGAATTTGCTTTTATGTTTAAAAACTACTACACAAAATGCTACCTTACCTTTTCTCATTCTCCCGTGTGAAATATACCACGATTTCTATACATTTCTCTCTAAGATAATACGAAAGTCTATTTTTAATAGACAATTTCCCTATGCGATTGTAACTTTTCTTTAAACAATAGACATTAAAGTGCAAGACGTTAAAATAAAAGTACTATTTAATGTCTCATTATTACACAGTTTTTATTATTTACTCATTTCCCTTACCAGTTTGTTAGTATGTGTTGTCAAGTTTTATTTTATTTTATTAAATACAGTAGGAGGTTCTAAAAATAAAGGGAGAACTTTTACTAACTTTATGTGCATAAAACGCTCATAAAATTGAAGCACTCAAAGTCTTTAATCTAATGGAATTATTCGTTGATGTCCTCATTCAACTTTATAGCCCTGTAAGTCCAAATAAATGAGGGACAATGGCTTGTGAATGGCAAAAAAGGGAGTGTGGCTTCGTGAATTGAATGAGCTTTTATAGACTCTTTTAACTATATAACCATTTAGCCATAGCATTTTCTTCTGGCAAGGAAGCAACTAAATTAGTAACTAATAGACTAGTGTAATTGTACAACGTCATTAAAATTTATCCTAAACTGTCTGGTCATCAAACTGGTCCTGTTTTACACTCACTCCTTTCTCCTCCAGCACATTTACTTCTACTTTTGCTACCTAAATTATGTCGTACATGTGAATATCCCTTTTGGCTATATTATGGTTTTAACTGAATACAAGACAGTTTAAATATAAGAAGAGGGAGAAAAATTAATAATTTGATTCATCTTGAAAGTGCATTATCTAAATGGAAAGTAATCAAGATATCTTTAACAGGGTGATTTTTAAATGCATTTAAACTTTAAATCGTGTGTCTTACGTCTTGCAGAATGTAAAAGGAGCAGTTTAAGGTTATCTTATGAATTTCAGATAAATAAATAAAAATGCTATTATTCATTTGTAATGCGTCTTTTAATAGAAATACTACCTTGAAAAAATTTCAATTTTAAAAGTGGTAATATTTATATATCCAATCGTGAATTTTTAGCATAAATACAGTAGAAATAAACTTTCCTTTGAAATAATTTTACCAAGAAATTCATCCAAACCAAAACAAAAATGTTCACTCCAAAAGCCTACAAAATTAATGCTTCTATCTTGCTATGATGTAATTAAAACACAAAAGCTGAGCAGAATGACTGAGTTGTAAATGGTATTTATTTTGTATATACAAGCAATTACTTATCTTCATAAGATAAAGTCTGTTAAATCCTCTAGTTAAAATAGTCAAAGTTCAAATGAACTTTCTACTCTAATAAATGGATATTAATTTACCACGAGTCTCTAAAGACCTTAATTTCATGAAACCTACTTACTTTTGTTAGTATACAAAGCTCAATATTATATCTATACCAGAATGAACAACATATTTTTAAGTAAAACAGTGAAAAGCCCTTTTGTACTTGAATAAACTAAAGAGTTTGCTCCAGAGTGACTGAATAGGTTTTAATATTTATTTGAGTTAAAACTCAGAAAAGGGAGGTAGTAATACGGATCTGTTGTTTGTTACACAAAGTCAAGCAGTTTACATTTCTAAAAGTATGATATGCTCCATATAGCAAGTCTCTAGTCAGATAATATCAGAAATTACATAGAGCTTCTAGTATAATTAGTTTATTAAGTTTATTCTCATTCATTTGTCTTAAGTCTCGAGGTGTTTAGTTTGGGTGAATTGGTAATAGACTGGGATACTAATCAGTTCTACTCAGATACAACAACGATAACACTGGCTATACACAATATAATGCTATGTGACTATATTCAATGTTATATCATAGTAATTCTGCATTTCCTATTTGAACAAGTAATAAAAAGAAAGTTAAGCAAGGAATTAAGGATAGTAGGTTTGGAGTTGTAACTCAAAGCTAACCAATATTATACGAGAGATTCTTGCCTTGAGGTAGAAGTAATCTCTTGTATAAAGAGCTAACACAATTTAATACAACTCGTGTGTTTTGTTCATAAATTCCAGGTGTATTTTTCAAGGATTCTTCGCCAAGCATTATCGTTATTTCTTTAAGGGTTTAGAATAGGAATGAAGAAGTTGACTTGAATTAATAAGTGAGTGTCAAGTTGTAACATTTCTTACGAATAGACTTACTTATTATGGTGTGTTTAAGGAAACAATGGGTGAGATATTTATAAAAAAATCCAGCATGGGATTTATAAATACTTTGTTTTTCAGTAGAATGAGATCAAGAGAAAGAGAAAAGGCAAGGGAACTGTAATTAAAAATTTAGAAAGATACTTAGCTCTAATTGAAACGCTTGTATTCATTTGAGATTTTCATTCTGCACAATTTTTTTTACTGTACACAACGCCTCACTCACGTCTCTTTTTCCTTTTGTCTATTTATCCTCCCTTTAACTCTTATTTAAGACAAGTTAAATATAAATGTGTATATAGCTAATGTGCAACTCTTTATATGTAATGCTGTAGCGGTAGCTTCACTTTTATACATTTCGATTTGTATCAAAATTACCAGTTTGCTTTCCTTTTAGTTTTTCTTGTGAGAATAATAATAAGACTTTCTTTCACCCTTCAGTCTTCATTAGCTATTTTATCTAACCCTACACGAATTTCACTCATTCTCTCTTCATTTAAAAATAAATATTCACTTAGTTAGACTCTTTATAAATAAAGTAAATGCGTTTGGCATGTGAAGACTCTTGACCTTAAAAAGCTCACTTGGTTTGAATGATTTTCATTTACTTAAGATGTAATCTTTTATCTCCTTTTGTAGCATTTTATCTAGTTTTTAAATGCCTTTTGGTTTTGATGGATTTTTAGTGAGATATGCTAAGTACGTGCTAAATTCATCAATTACGTTAAAATAGATTTTAAATAAAAGGAAGTTTAGTTAAATTTAAATTTCATAAATTTGTTGATATTTAAAGATAGAATGCTAAGCTTAAGTATTTAATTCTAAACATTTTATAAAAAGTCATTGATATTATTTTTGGATTAAAACTATACTACAACTGGATTCTGTCAGGAGAGGAACTGGTGATGGGTGAGTAAGCTTGTCTTAGGAGGATTTATAGGAGCCCAAAAATAAATATAATTAGAGAGGTTAAAGATAGCGTGATCTGTTGCAATAAACGGTTTTCCTTTTCTACGAAAGTAATTTGTTGAAAAGAGACAATATAAAGAGCCATTTTGTCCCAAATTACACATATTAGGGTTTTGGAGAGCACTGGCACTACTACACTGCCAGAATAAAAAGAGATGAGACGGTAGTAGTAGTAGGGACAATAGGAAAGGAAGGAAACCACGATGACCAACAAAGAAGATGGGAAATACTAAATGTACATTTATTTGTAGGATTTCATGTACAAAAGCCACTCACTCACTTTTTCAACAACATCAAACCCTACATTTTCACAAGAAAAATGGTATTTGCTTTGATTATTACGATTTTTATAATCGTTGTCTTCTCCTCTTCTCTAACACTTATTTCTTTCTCAACGAGTTTCATCTCTTCTCTAGGATATTACTTTAATTTTTAGCTTCGATTGTTTCTCAATGGAAACCATCTGCATCCCACCCACCACAATCCTTGAGCAAAACATGGAATAAATCCTTTGGCTCATGTCCTTCTTCTCTATACTGACCTTACTATAATATAACTCATTCATTCAATTATAAGGAGTTACATTACTATGTATATGTTACAGGTTGAAATCTGTACTTTCGAGACTAGATCATTTTTCATTCATTTAAAATTTACTGTAAAACACTAATTATTAGTAAATATCAACAACTTTTTAGCAAAATTAAAAACAATAATAGAAATTAATAATTAAAGGAAATTGTAACAACAGAAAGGGAAAAAGTTCAGAATTTTTTTAAGCCTAGGCAAAGTCAAAAAATACCTTTAAAATACGAAGAATAAGGAAATTCAACTAATAATAAAATATTGTTAAATGGTGTCTGTAACATACACACAAAGACACTTACAACTCTTATACCTTTAATGTGTTTGCCTTTGAAGAAACAAAAGGTGGTTTTGGGTAGTTCCCTAAGAATGAAAAAGCCGATAAAATAAAGCAATGCCAGCCTTTTGAATTCAATAATAATACAGGGTTATATGCGGAAGAGGATATTCAGCAGTAGCAATAATTCCCTTTGTAGTAAATAACTAGTAAGAATCATGTTATTATTAGGATTTACACTAGTTTTTGTTAAAGATATGTTAGACTTGGAGAAAAGCAAGACCCTCCAGTATTTGTCTTGTATTACAGACAAATTACCATAATGTGAGAAATTAACTTTCCTAAACGGATACCGCTCTCCACAAGAAGGTTCTTTTGATATAATCTTCTTAATAGTTTCATGTTCTCAATGAGTTTTACTCTGACTTGAGTATTACTTTTTGGCCGTTTTTCTTACCGTTGTTTTTTCGACAAACACTACTAATTACAAGATGGGCAGGTGGCAATATTATTACTTGGAGTATACAGGTCTTCCCCCGTCTGTCTGGATTTTTCTTTGGTTCATTCATCGTCATGTCAGCAGTTCACTTTGGTTTGCAATATTATAACCTTGTTTTTTTACACCTGAGAACAATACAAACTATATAAGTAGTTTTCAGTCGTCTTTTAAGTTGCTTATTATATCCAGTCCCAAATTGAGATTGGGTTAGATTTAAGTACCTTATTTCATTGAGTAATATGTTTGAAACGAAGATCAATCGTGAGTAGTTTTTAGGTAGGTTTTGTAAAATCTTTTTTTTGAAAAGTCGATTTGTCAATTATTCTTTTCTTGAAATGGGCTTTTAATTTTTGTTGAATGAAACCCAATTACCACTCGGTTACTGTGTTGCTTCTAGTTTTTAGATGGATCTACAACAGTAGATTTTTTGCTTTTTTCCTTTACTGATCTATGACATCCTTCCAGTTATCCAAATAACTAAGAAGCATTTGTAATTACAAAAATGTTACAATTTTCGGACCAGAACAGGCAGAGTTTTTCAGATTAGATGAAATCAAATCACAGGTATAACGGGTTGTATACAATGAAATTCTGATGAGCAGATAAGTAGTAGATTTTCCTAAAATAAAGTAAAATCCCTTCAATCTTATACAAACCTTTTGCTTTAATTAGCTCCCTATATGATTAATGTAAAACATAAACCCAAGCAATATAACCCTTTGCCTAAAAAACTTTCTGTACAAACCCAGTGAAAATGTTACGGTCATACATAATGTTTATTTGGTAAACTATAATTTTAGAAATTGAAACTGGAAAAGTCATTTTAACGACGTCATTAGCCAAGTCGTTAGACATGTATCGTCGTTAGTGTGATATAATTCACATTATGCTCACTCAACCCTTTTGTTTACTCTAGTAAAACACACACCACCACCACTCACTCTACCAGTCAACACAATACCAATTATCATCATACCTTACCAATCTAATATTATGATTCAAAATACTTAATGGGAAGTGTATTTACTTCTTATGTAGTTTAGTATAAGCTCAATAACGTTAAAAAACAAACAATTCTGACTCCTTCAGATTTATCATGAATGCGGCAGTTGAGACAAATAATAGAGCACTTTTACCTCAGTCATTTACTTCTGAAAAAAATTAAACGAATTAAGTTCCTAGCTTGATGTCATAATAGTTCAGATACGTAAATCTCTTAAAAAAGTAAATAGCACTACAAGTAAAATTGTATTTACTCTTAAAGGATCTTCAAAGATCAGCAATAATAATCATTAGGTTGCTGAATATAATGGAAATGGAAGTCTTACAGAAACCAAGCAGCAGCAGCAGCAGTTCAGCAGAAGCAACAACAGTCCATTATGATCATTTAAAAAGACTAAAAAGTCGAATGGCAATTAGTGGCTCACTTATAATATAATATATATCAAATGTCTCAAAAAAACAATGAAGATTATGATTAACATGTAATTCTGAAAGAAAATGTAATTTATCTTTTAAGTGAAAACCTTTATTACATTTGGTTTATTACTTATTATTGGCGGCTTGGCTTTAGTTTAGTAATACATAGTGGAAGCGATATTGTTGTTTCTCTGTTGAAACTTTTTATTTTGAGTTTACAAAGTTTTTTTGTAGTTTCCTAATGTTCCTACTAATTCTCATAGCAAGTACCACATAAATGTAAGGTCATTTTGTATCATTGTAGTAGTAATAGTGGTGGTGGTGCTATACATAAAAGTAATAAGACTATTACCTTGAGGAGTATAGTGGATATATAATATGATATGTGTTGGTAATTGAATTGAACACTGCCTCGTGAGAACTGAGAACGGGTCGGTTGGGTCGGTGTGGATTCTCTAGCAATGAGTACAAGAGAAAGGGTTGAAATTGTACTTGTAACTTGTTACAATTAAATAATGAAATAAAATGAAATTTTTCGCAGTGGAATAAAAAATGAGCTGTGTTTCTTTGCTTCTTGATTATTGAATTATCTCTCAAACGGACATTTGTCTTTTACTCATTCCGCTTTTATTGCATCTAATTGACTTCACACGTTCCCCTTTCGAGTCTTTATGAGTGTTTTCTCCTCTTGGTATATATAAACCTTCATTCCGCCAAGGAGACACCTCTATCATTATTTCATATGTGAAACAAATTATTTAACTGTAGAAAATTATGTATTAATTGCACTTAGGAGTTTTTATAAGTAATCTCAAGTTTTACTGCAGGAATAATCATCGATACAAATAGTTAAAAAAATACGGAAGAAGTGACGAATGGGGTGAAACTATTAGTATTTAATATATAAATTGTATTATTCATATCTGAAAACATATACCACATCCATGAATATGGTATAAGAATAATAAGATATTAATTCTTAAAAGGAGAATAATATTATACAGAGTCATGAAGAGAGTATTTGTTGAAAAGTTAAAACTCATTCAGCAATTATGGGCACTTGAAGAGAACTCCTAAAACCGTCTTTGATAATAATAATAATGGTATTATGATGTCATTATTTAGCATTTTAATAACATCATCATCATCATATGCAGCTTTTGTATTCTCTTGTACAATACAGTAAGTTCAATAGTCAGTGTAATGGCTCTGCACACCATAATAGTGCTATTAGATTATAATATTATTATGGAATTATATACTCACTTACTCGTATGAATTCCTGGCTGGTTCTTGGGTTTGTTGTATGTATGTGTTATTATTATAACGTTCACATCATCACATCACGCAAGGAAGGGTGTGTACACTGGGTACAATATGAAATTTTCAGACTTGGTGAAGAATTTCCATATCCCTCGACTTAATTTTGATAATGTTTGTGAACATTTATGGTCCTCTTAGTTTTATTGAACCCCTTATCAACACAACCACCACCCCTTCTCGACTTTAAATAAGTATACGCACTCTCTTGAGATATAATATTATAGTATCTTTGTTAGGCTGAGTCGATATCATTTTAGAAATTATAATAGACGTTCTATAGTAGAACACTTGTACGCTTACTACGTGGTTTAAATAGTCTTTAGTTCTTTCACCCTACTTTCTCTTTTGGGTTGAAACTCCTCATAAGAAAGTTCCCCTAGTTTGGACTTTATGCTTTGTTTTTTGTGTCCATGGGGTTAGTGTATATGCGTTTTTGAAGACATTTTTAAGATGAAAACTTGATTGAAATATTGATTGGAAACGTGTATTTTATTAAGGTTTATTGAAGTCAAAGGTTTTAACGTTTACTTATTTATATTTTTTGTACTAAATTAAATTAGCTTTAATATGTATGTATTTGTGTATAAAATTAAAAAAAACTTCCCTCTAAAAATGACAAAAAACACAATTCAGGCCCAGTAAGACGAATTAATTTGAATGAAAATACAAATCATGAAAACAACTTGCTGTAATATTTTAATAGCAATGATTGTCAAATCATTGCTATTTGATTTTTATTGCATGTAGCTAAGCCTAGCTTTAAATAACTGTACGGTATACACACATTACATAATGCGAAACATCAAGAATTTAAACATCTTGGAATATAATATAGGCAATACTAATAAAAACAACTATTAAAGAAAAGAGCATTTTATATAATAAATAATATCTTACATTTATTTATCAATACACATTTATAAAGAGTAAAACTCTATCTCATATAATATATTATTGTAATTGTCGCAATTTTACACACACAAACTAAAAGTACAAACTAACAACGCCATTAATCGTTAATCTTTTAAGTCAATTGGAAAAGCCATTAAGACAACAATAATAATGTTTCAATGCTATTTATAATACCTTACATTTTAATACTTTAACACGTACCAATAAAGCTTTCTCTTACAATCAGTGCTTTTAAATGTTAGGACATGCACTCACTCTAAAAGTTTCAACTTAACGAATTTGAAAACCTAAGCAAATGATGTCTGTGATCGAACTTATAAACTAGAGTATATCGACATGTTACATGTAAAGAGGAATAAATATCTCTCCGTATAACTTTAAAATGTTACATCATATCTTACAATTCTTTAGCGATTCCATACTTTACTAAAACTGACAAATATTTACACAAGGAACATTAATTAATTAATTAAATATTTGTTTGTAAAGATCACCCCGCAATACATAAAAGCATGCTTTTGTGTGGTTGCATACAATAATAGTAGTAACATACCACACAGCTTAGATTTTGCGGAGCGATCCAAAGTTTCACTTGGGATGCCGTCTTTGATTGAATCATTTATAATATATTACTTAGTACACAAGTTTTAAATAACTGTTTAATAATACTTCTTTTTAAATGTTTATACTCTTCTGTATACATACTAATTATTTTAAATTTTCCTAATCAGTATTTAGTTAAGCTATTTGCAAAATAATAACTGTTTGTGAGCAAGTGATAGGTAAGTGACAAAACATTATTAATATTATCTCATCTCTATCAAAAACTATCCAAAAAGTGTGCTCACAAAAATATAAATTATTTTTCCTTCAATTAAGATGACTACAGAATATATTTAATCATCGTGTTTAAAAATTTTTAGAATCAAATATGTAACCATAATAAATTAATACTTGTCAAGGATTTAAAATATTCCAGTCACAGTCACAATTATTTTTTTCTACGGTCAATTCAACAACTTTTCCATATTGTTCTTGCTGAATTAATTGGATTATAATTACATAGATAAGTGTAATGTATGAGAGCAGTGCCTACGATGGCTTTTGACTATTTCTCTTTGTAATGCTATATTACTATGATTTATTTCCGCAATCTGCATTTAGTAGATGAAATTCAGCTGC